>JALPVH010000082.1:175000-195537 GCA_023242295.1 Diaporthe ilicicola | reverse complement strand
AAACTTTTATAATAACTTATTAATTTTTTATAAGCTTATTTATAATTTAATTAAAACTATTATTTTATATTAATAGTTATAATATTAAGCTATACTTATTTATATTAATATTATTAATAAACTATTAGCCTATTAAAGTTAAAGCTATTATAAGTTATAAGCTAATTTAATAATATTAAATATTATATAAAGATATTATTATTATATAACTTAAACTTTTAAATTATTTAAAATAAGTAATATTAAAAAGCTATTATTATTTTAATCTTATAGAATATATATAAATTATAACTTTATTTAAATATATATTTATTTAATACCCTTCTAAGTATAAGGTTAAAAAACTTATAATTATATTTTTTAAACTAAATTTTATTTAACTATATTATATTTCTATAATTAAGCTTTATCTATTTAAATAAAAGGTAAACCTTTTTAAAAAAGTATAATAAATAATTAAGCTTCCTTTTTCTATTTAACTTATTATTTATTCTTACTTTATAAGCGATAAACTTATCTATTTCTTTAAAATAAACCTTATATATCTTTAAGATAATAATAAATATATTAATTTACTTAAATAGAGAAAGATTTTTATCTTTACATTTCTTTACCTTAATAAGAAAACCTTTTACTTAAGCAAAATTTATTTATTATAAATAGAATTTATTTTTATAGCTATTTATAGCAGAGCTATTAAATCTATATATTTAAATAATAAAATATAGTAGCCTTATCTAGTTAATTTAAGGGTCTTAAGCGTATATAAGTGGTAGTTTAAGCTTAACTAGCAGTTATCTCGGTTTTAGTAGCGCGGTAAGCTAAATAATTACTTTTAAGTGGTTTTACAGAAAGGGTTATAATAAATAAATATATATTTAAGCAGAGCTAAAACCTATATATATCCTATAAGATTAAAGCAATAGCGGCTTTTTAATATTACCTATTATAAGCAACTTACTTAAGTTATATAGCAATAACACTTTTATATAATGCTTAACGGTATTAGATTAGCTTACGGCCTATAATAGCTTTAATCTTAATAAATTAGTTTATATTAAGGCTAATAGCTTATTAAAAGCATTAGCGTAAATAAATTAGGCGCGGCCTAATATTATAGCTATTAATATAAAATAGCAGCTTTTAACTATAGATAGGCTTATAAAAGCAGATTAATAAGTTATTATAAAAAGTTTTATATAATAAAACTTATTATATTAATTTAAAAGATATATTATATTTTATTCTTTTTAAATACTTACTATTATTCTAGCTTAATAAAAAACCTTAAATAAATAAAATAGTCGATATTTATTTAATAAAATTAAAGAGTTATTATAACTTTATTTCGTTATATTATAAGATGATTTAAAAATAATTATTTAATTAAAATTAAAATAATAATTAAGCTTAACCCTTTTAAGTATAAAGTTAAAAGACCTATAATTATATATTTTTAAACTAAATTTTATTTAATTATATTACGTTTTTATAATTAAGCTTTATTTATTTAAATAAAAGATAAATATTTTTAAAAAAGCATATTAAACTTATAACCTTTTATCCTTTCTTTAGCTTATTATTAATTTTTAACTTATAAGCAATAAATTCCTTCATTTTTTTAAAATAAATTGCCGAATTATATATCTTTAAAATAATAATAAATATATCTATTTATTTAAATAGGAAAGGTTTTTTATCTTTATACTTTTTTACCTTAATAAAAAACTTTTTACCTAAATAAAGATTTACTTATTATATTTAAAATCTATTTTTATAGCTATAAAGCTATTAAATCTATATATCTAGATAATAGAATATAGTGGCCTTATCTAATTTAAGGGTTTTAAATATATATAAGTAATAGTTTAAGCTTAACTAATAATTATCTCGGTTTCGGCTAAATAATTACTTTTAAGTAGTCTTATAGAAAAGGTTATAATAGATATATATTTAAGTAAATCTAGAACCTATATATATCTTATAAGATAATTAGGGCAATAGCGGCCTTTTAATATCGCCTATTTTAAGTAACTTATATTTACTTAAGTTATATAGCAATAGCATTTTTATATAATGCTTAATAGCGTTAAATTAGCTTATAGCCTATAATAACTTTAACCTTAATAGGCTAATAGCTTATTAATAATACTAGCGTAAATAAATTAGGCGCGGCCTAATGCTATAGCTATTAGTATAAAATAACGGCTTTTAATTATAAATAGTCTTATATAATAAAACTTATTATATTAATTTAAAAGATATATTATACCTTATTCTTTTTAAATATTTATTATTATTTTAGCTTAATAGGGGAGCTTAAATTAATATTTATATATATTTAAAACTTTATTAAATAAAGCTATTATATTTTATTTTTAAATATAATATTTAGCTATATTAATATAATTTATTTAAATATAAGCTTTAATTTATTTTATTTCCTTTAAATATATAGGTTTAATAGCTTTATAGCTATAAAAATAAACTTTAATTATAATAAATAAATATTTAAATAAAAAAGTTTTTTATTAAAATAAAAAAATATAAAAATAAAAATCTTTTTTTATTTAAATAAATTAATATATTTATTATTATTTTAAAGATATATAAGGTTAATTTTAAAGATATAAAGAAGTTTATCGCTTATAAAGTAAAGTTAAATAATAAGTTAAATAAAAAAAGAAAGATTAATTATTTAATATATTTCTTTAAAAGGGTTTACCTTTTATTTAAATAAATTAAAGAAATAAAGCTTAATTATAGAAATGTAATATAGTTAAATAAAATTTAATTTAAAAAAGTATAAATATAATTTTTTTAACCTTATATTTAAAAAAAATATTATATTTATATATAATATTTTTTAAACTTTATTTATAAAGGTAAAACTTTATATATTAATTATAATAAATTACTTAAAATATTAATTATAATATATTATAAGATATTATAATTAATATTTAAGGTTTTATTTTTATAAATAAGTTTTATAAAGTTTAATAAATAAATATAATTATTAGCTTATTTAAAAATAAGCTTTTATTTATAATTAATTTTATTATAAAGATATAATTAAAATAAATAATAATATTAATTTATATTTTATTATAATATTATAATATTAATACTTTAACCTTATTATTAAATATTAAAATATATAAACTTAATAGCTTATAAATATTTATAAAATTAAATTTTAATTATAATAAATAAAATTTTATTTAAAAAAAAAGTTTTTTTATTAAAATATAAAAATATAAAAATAAGAACCTTTTTTTATTTAAAAAAGTTAATATATATATTATTATTTTAAAAATAATTAAAGTTTATTTTTTTTTTAAAAAAAGGTTGCTATTTTTAAAATAAAAATTAATAATAAGTTAAATAATGGAAAACATTTTAAGAATAAAGGGAATAAATTTAAAAAGATTAAATTTATAGAAAATAAATATAAAGCAGCTTTTTCTAAGTATAATAGCTATCCTATATAGTAAAATATAATAAATATAGCTATAAAAGCCCGGCGCTTAAGGCTTTAAACGCTTTATTATATATTAATTACCGCCTATATAAAAGAAAAAAGCATTATTTATAATATAGCAGAATACTTTTTCTTTTTTATTTTAAGGCTATAAGTTCGATTTTAAATATTATTACTTTTATTTTTTATTTTTACCTTTTTCTTATCCTTAATTTTAGCTATAGATAGCCTTATAAAGGGAGCTATAGGTAGCCTTATAAAATTTATAGTTTAAGGCAGTTAGCTAATAGCTAGCGGTAGCTAGCGGGCGGCTAATAGTAGCGGGTTAGCAGGTAATAGGCTGGCAGGCGGCGGGCTAGCAGGCGGTAAGCTATAGCTAATAGCAGGTGGCAAGCAGCTGGCGGTGGCTAGCGGTAAGGATTATAGGGGGGGGGGGTATTAGGTGCCTTAAGCTGCAAAGCTTATTCTATAGCTAATAGCTATAGCGATAATAATAATACTTTAATAAAATTAACTTAATAATAAAAGAAAGATATAATAAGATAGCTAATAATTATAGTTATAGCCTAATAGCTAATAATTATAATTATAGCTTAATTTATAATAATTATAATTATATAGCAATAGCGACTTTTCTTAAATAATAGCCCGATTTATATAGGCGATTATATAGCAGGGGCGTATAGTTATAGCTATTATTTAATAAAAAATATTTTAAAAGTAAAGGGGATAAATTTAAAAAGATTAAATTTATAGAAAATAAGTATAAAGCGGCTTCTTTTAAATATAACTATTAGTTAGGCTTAGGGCCTAGGGGTGTATATATATAAAAGCAGAAAGCAATAGGTAGAAATAATTTAATTAACTTAGTAATAGTTAAGTTAAAGCTATTACTAAAAGGGTAATAGCTATAAGCTAGTTTAAAAAAAGCGTTTTAGCCGGATTATTTATTAGGCCGAGAGGCTATAGCTAATTAATTAGCTATATCTATTATAGCTAATTACTACTAATTTTATATTAGCAATTTTTTAATTTAGCTGCTATTACGCTATTACTAAATATTTTAAAAATATCTTTTTTTTTAAATTAATAAAATAAATTATATACCTATAGTAATTAATTATTTACTTAAATTATTATAGTTAATATAGCCTTTTACTTAAATTATTAACTTATTAATATTAATTAGGCGTTTTAACATTTTATTTAATAATATTTTCATTATAATATTAGCAGGGTTATTATTTTTATTAATTTATTATATTTTATATATCTTTTATCTTTTATATACTTAATATAAGGCTATAATATTAATTATTAGCCGCTTTTTTTTTATTATATTTAATTTAATAAGATATTTATATAATAAATAAAAATCGGTATAGATTATAAAAGGGATTATAGAAAGGTTAAGCTAACCGGTAATTAGCTTTATTATTAATAAGAGTATTACTTTAATATTAAAGTTACCGGCTATTTTATAAATTTTAAGTATTAATATACTTTCTATAACTTATTTATATTTTATAAAAACTTAATAAAATATATTACTATATATTTTATATTATAAAAGGTTAACGTTTTTCTTTTTATTAATAAGGGTTATTATATAGCTAATTTATAAGCTAAGGTTTTAATTATTAATAAAAAACTTATCTATAAAGATTATTAGGGTTACTATTATTAAATTAATTAGTATATATTATAGCCTTTAATTAAAGTTAATTATTTATTATTTTAGCTGCTTATTAAGTTTATTATAATTATTATAATTTAATTCTTAGGCTTATATAGTAATAAAAAAGTTAAATATAGCTTTTAGCTAGCAAATTAAAGCGATATAAGCAGAGTTATAACATATATTTTATATTTTATATTTTCGAAATATAAAATATAAAATAATATAAAATATAAATATAAATATAAAATATAAATATATATATTTATATTTTTATTTTTATATTTTATATTTATATTTTATATTTATATTTATATTTATATTTATATTTTTATATTTTATATTTATATTATAATACAAATATAAATATAAATACAAATCTAAAAATAGAAATATATTATCTTTAAAGTAAAATAGATAGGTTAATAGACTTAATCTTAAGCTTTAAAATAGGCTATTTAGTTTTTATTTATTTAATTTTACTATAAAGATATAATTACTTTTACCTTAAGTAAAAAGTTATATAATAACTCTTATTAGTAAGCAAAAGTTAAAATATTTATTTCTTTTTTATAAAATAAATATTAATAATTTCGGCTTATATATATATAAGATATCTATATTTAAAATATAATTATATATAATATATTAAGGCTAAGGTTATTAGCTAAAGCTAAATTAAATCTTTAAAATTAAAGTTTAAATAAAAAATACGAAAATATAAACTTTTATATTAGCGTATATTTAGGGGTATTACCTTAACCCTAGGGTTATAAAATATATACCGTTAAATCCGCCTTAAATCTTTTCACTTAAAATATAAAGAAAATATAAATAAATAAATTGCTATTAAAATAAAGAAAGGGTTAAAGCGAGAAATATAACGAAATATAAAACTTATATTAATATTTATTAAAAATTAAATTTAAAAGTATTTATATCTTTATTAAAAATTAAAAATATATATATCTATTTTATATATACTTATATATATTATATTTCTAATATAGATATATATAGTAAATAAGGGTTGGGGTTATTAATATATATATTAATAATATTTTAAATTAAAATATAAAGAAATAAAAATTAAATAAGTTTATATTAATATTTATTTATATATATAATTTTAACTAATAGCTTTAAAGGTTAAATACTTACCTTTAAGATATATTAAAGTATTTATAAATTAGTTTAAAAAAAGGATTATTAAATTATTATTAAATAAAATAAATAAATATAATTAATATTTATTATTATTTATATATTTTTATTTATTTATTACCCTATATAGTTTATTATATAAAATATAAATTTCTTTTTAATTACTTTTAAATTTACTTAAAATATTATATAACTTAAACCTTTATTATATTAATAGTCTATAAAATAATATATCTACCGGTTTTAAAATTAAAGATTTTTTACTAATATAAGTTATAAATCTTTATATTTTACTTTAAAGCTATCTTTTAATATATTTAGATTTATATTTCCTATTAAACTATATATATTTAAATATAGAAAGATTTACTCTATAATATATATCTTTAATATTTAAATATTTCTATTATTTTATTATTAAATATTATATATAAACTTTTAAAAATAAGGTTTCTATATTATTTCTAATTATATTACGTTTACTATATATATATATATATATATATATATAAGTTATAAGAAAAAAGTTTTTATTAATATATATCTTAATTTATATTATATTTAAATATATTAAATTTAAAGTTAAATATCGAATTTATATAATTTTATTATAAAATTTTATATATAAATTAAAGATTATTTAAGTATTTTCTAATTTAAATTCTCTAATAAACCTTTAATATAAAAATAAAGTAAAAATCCTTCTATATATTTAAATATTTATTATAAGGCTTAAAGATTATTTTATTATTAAATCCTATATATAAATATTAATAAATAAAATTAACTTCTTTTTCTTATTTATACTATACCTATAATATATATATATATTACTAAAATATATTACTATATATAGAATTTAAATATCTATTAAATACCGTTTTATATTATATTAAATTTAAATCTAAAAAAATAGATAATTTACTATTAAAATAACTTTTTATTTTAATATATATTTCCTTATCTATTACCCCTTATATCCCCCTTTCTTCTTAAATCTTAAAATTTCGGTATTTAGAATATTTTATAAATAATTTAGGCAATAAATATTCCAGATTTAAAATTATAAAAATAATATAAAAAAGGAAATAAAAATAAAAAAAGGTATACCCGCCTTCTTAAAACCTTTATTTAAATTCTTTTTTTTTATCCTTCCTTAAGATTTTAATTTTAAAAAATATTTTTTCCTTTAAAATAAATAATTCTATTATATTAAATACCCCTTAAAATTATTTTAATAAAATTAATTAAACTTTATAAAAGCTTAAAGTTTAATTTAATATAATTCTATATTAATTTAATAAGCTAGCACCTTATTTACTAATTAATAATAACTAGCCGGTATATATAAAATTCCCTATTTTTCTTCTTTATTTATTAATATATATAAAGTATAATAATATCTAGTAGAATTAGAAAAATATTAGTTTTTCTTTTTTATTATTTTTTTTCTTTTTCTTTTTTTCTTTTTTTTTAATTTTTATTATTTATTAATATTACTTTAACTTATTAACTTTAACGGCAATATTACTTTATTTTTAAAAGAACTATTTACTATTAACCCTTTTAAGCTTTCTTATTCTATTTTTAATAAAGAAAAAAGCGTAATTTTTTTCTCTTTAACTATTAGTATTTTTTTCTTTTTCCTAGATTTAAATATTTAAGCTTACTTTTTTTTAATTAATTTAAAAAGGAAAGCAGATCTAAAAGGGTGAGCCTTATAATTAAAGATATTAGGTATTCCTAGCAAAATATAAAAAAGAATTTAATACCTATTAAAGGTAACAGATCTATAAAATTCGATATTATAAGGAATATAAAAGGTTTACTTAGTTATAAGTAGAATTAGGGTTTATATAGTTATATAGCTCCAAAATAGATATAAAAGCTTTTTTCATTATATATACTTTTTATATTAATTATAATAAATAATAAAGTAAATAAAGAATTAAGTTTTAAATTACTTTTTATTTAATTAATAAGTTTATTTATATTTAAAAGTTATATATATATATAATAAAACACTTTATCTATATAATATATATTTAATAAGATATAGATTTTATATAATTTATAAGATATATAAAATATATTTATATAAAAATAAACTTTATAAATTATATAGCTTTATATAGCTAATAAAGCTTTATTAATTAAAACTTATAAGATATATAAAGTATATTTATATAAAAATAAACTTTATAAATTAAATAGCTTTATATAGCTAATAAAGCTTCTTATTAGCTAAAACTTATATAAAGTTTATTTAATAATAAATAGACTTTAAATAGCTTTATATAGCTAATAAAGCTTCTTATTAGCTAAAACTTATATAAAGTTTATTTAATAATAAATAAACTTTAAATAGCCTTATATAACTAATAAATCCTTTTATTAAATAAAACTTATATAGCTAATAAGTCTTTATATAGCTAATAAGTCTTTATATAGCTAATAAGTCTTTATATAGCTAATAAGTCTTTATATAGCTATAACTTATATAAAGTTTATTTAATAAGAAATAAGCTTTAAATAGCTTTATAGCTAATAAGTTTTCTTATTAAATAGAACTTATATAAAGTTTATTTAATAAGAAATAAACTTTATATAGCTTTATATAGCTATATAAAAATATAATTAACCTTATATATATTAAAAAGTTTTATTATAAATATATCTATTGTCCTTACTTTAAAATTCTTTTTTCTTTTTATATTCTTTATATAATAAAGTAACCTTTTAAATAACTAATACTCCTATTATTACTACTATTATTATTTAAATATTTAAATATTTAAAAATAGATTCCTTCTTTATATTTACCGCTAAACCTTTTAATAACCTTAATTTAGCCGAATTGTAAATATTACATTCTAGTAACAAGGATTACGAATTAAGCGATAATAATAATACTAAAATATTTAAAAAACCAGTAAAAAATAATAAAAATAAAATCGATCGAAAAGGAAATAACCCGAATTTTATACTTAAAGTTCCTAATGCTTACGCTATAAAAGAAGGGTTATTTACTTATAAATTATTAAATATTAATTTAAATACCCTTTAGAAAGTCGAATTTAGCTATATAATGCCTAATTATACTTATAAATGCTAATATAATACTATTCGAATTTAAATTAGTATAGCTATATATATACACTATACTAAATACTATAAAAAAATTGCTTATAATAAAGAAATAGAGGTATATTTAATAAAAAGTAAGTTATTTATTTTATTTAATTTATATTTAATAAAAATAAAAATTTATAACTAATATTATTATTTAGGAAAAGATATTAATAATCAAGATTTTAATTATTTAAACGATTTAGAGTCTCAAATATTAATAACTAATTCTTTTACTAGTTTAAGTAATATTCGAAATAAAAAATAAGGAATTTCTTATATAAATAATTTAAATATCGACTAAAAAAGCTATTTAACTAAAGTTTTAAATCTTTTATCGGTAAATAATTTATTATTTAATATTTTATTATTAAAAACCTTTTAGGAATTAATATCTTATTTAAATAAGTAAGTTATTAAAATTTTAAAGCTTTCCTATTTATAAGAAAAAATTAATTAAATTTTAATTATAGAAATACCCCTAAATTATATTATAGAAAATTACACTATTTTTTATTTATTTAATATAATAAAGCTATTACAGAAATTAAAGAAATTATTAAAAACTAATAAAATAATTATAAAGGAATATTTTTATAGCTAGATATTTAGACTTTTATCGATTCTAGTAGCTATTTAAGCGTTATTATAAATTATTTAAACGAAAATTCTAAATTAGAATATCGATTAATAGGTAAGTAAATATAAGTTTAATTTATTAAATAATAGCTATTAATTATATTTAATAGGTTTTGAATTTCTTTAAGAAGCCTATAATGGAGCTTATATATATAAAACTTTAAACGATGAAGTTTTAATTCCATTAGATATTAAATTATCTATAATTAATAGGTAATTATTTTATATATATTAAAACTTTATTTATTAACTTATTAACTTATTAACTTATTATCTAGTATTATAAGAGATAATAGATCGAATAATAATACTTTCCTTAAAGAATTTTAATTATTATATTTTTATAAGGAAAATAGCGATTTTTAAACCGATATACGCTATATAGCATATATATTAAATTTAGCAGCTAAAGCTATTATTAATTCTTTTAATTCTTCTACTATTAATAGTAAAGAATTAAAAGAAATTAAATTATTTACTATATTTACTTAAAATAAAGAAAATTAAAATAAATTAAATAAAAATAATAAGAATTATATTTTAAAAAAGCTTTTAAATAAGTTTTTTATTATATAATATATATTATTCTTATAATACTAATTACTTATAGGGTTACTAAATAAAGTGCGATATATAGCTATTATTATAAAACGAAATTAAGAAATAAAATAATATTAGCTTTAAACTTTAAGCGAATTTAAAAAGAAAGATTTAATTTTAATAAATAATAATAGAAAATATATCCCTTTAAGTATTTAATTAATTTAATATATATATTTATATATTAAAATGCTAATATTTTATTAGATATCGATATATATTAAAAATCTTTATTAAAAATAATCGAAATAGCTATTAATTTTAAAAACCCTATTAATTAACTAATTAAAGATTTTAATTATAGTTTATTAAAAGAAATCGATATAAAACCCTTTAATTAAATATAATTAATAAATTTATAAAATATTTTATAAGCTTTTTATACCCTTATACTTTTATTATAAAATTGAAAATACCTTATATTAAATATTACTCTTTCTTTATTAAAAAGAATATATATTACTATATTAAATTTTAAAAGATTATATAAAAATAAATTTAATTTAAGTATTAAAAAAGGGGTAAATTATTTATTTATTAAGTTATTTATTTATTAAGTTATTAATATTATATATAATTAGGTTTATTTATACCCTTATATAGAAAGCTTTATAAAGGCTATTACGGCTAATTTAAATAAATTAAATTAATATTTTTCTTATAATTTTATATAAAAAGATAACGATATTTCTCGATTTAAACCTTATTTATTTTTAATACTTTTCGATTTATAATATAATATAAAAATTATTAAAAAAGAATTAAACTTTACTAAAATATAAATTAATATATTAAAAAAGTTATTAAAGAAAAAAGCTTTAAAATAAATATTTTTATTACTATTATTATTATTATTATATCGTTAAATATAACTAATTTATAAATAAATTATATAAAGTTATTTATAAAAGAAAAGAAAAAAACTTAAATTACTTATAATAAATCTATCGAATATATATATAAATTTAAATAACCCTAATTTAAAAACCTTATTAAAAAGGCTATAATAAAAAAAAAGATATATTTAATTCTTTATTTCTAAATATTATAAATAAAGATATCGAAAGAAATATTAAAATTAAAATAAAAGATTATTTTAAAAAGTCTTTAAAGCTATTTTAAATAAGTTATTATAATAAATTAATTTATTTATTTATTAATTTAAATATATATAAAATTAATAAATATATTAAACTTTTATAATTAAATAATAAAAATTAAATAAATCGATTTATCTTATTTTATTAATTTTAGCTATTAAATATTTAAGTATTCCGGTAACTTTTATAGCTATTAAATTTAATTTTAATAATAGAATTAATATAATTATTAAGCGGTATATTATATTATAAAATACTATTTAAAAATAATTATTAATATTAAAATATAGTAAAGTTAATTTTAAAAAAGTTAATAAGCTATTTAAAGTTAAAGAATATATAGAATTAAAGGTATTTTTAAATAATAATATAACGGAAATAAAGATTAATAAAGGGGAAAATAATAATATTTAATTATTAATTTCTAAGTTATTAAGTTTTAATTTATTAGTTTTTAAGTTATTAAGTTTTAAATTATTAATTTTTAAGTTATTAGTTTTTAAGTTATTAGTTTTTAAGTTATTAATTTTTAAGTTATTAATAAATAGCTTTTATTTAATAAACTTTAATTTATTAACTTTATTATTATCTTAAAATTAATAATAATAGATTTTATTAATAAATATATAAGTAATCTTTTTAAAATTAAAGAAATTACTTTTATATATATATAATAATATCTTTATTATTAAAAATAAATTAAATTTTAAAAAATTAAATATAACGTTATAAAGAACTATATTTTATATATATAGCTAATTATTATTTCCCTTCTAGGTATAAGGTTAAAAGACTTATAATTATATTTTCTTTTTAAATTAAATTTTATTTAACTATATTATATTTCTATAATTAGGCTTCGTTTTTTTAATTTATTTAAATAAAAGGTAAACCTTTTTAAAAAAGCGTATTAAATAATTAATATCTCTATTTCCCTTTAGCTTATTTCCCTTTAGCTTATTATAAATCCTTACTTTATAAGCAATAAACTTCTTTATTTCTTTTAAATAAATCTTATATATCTTTAAGGTATTAATAAATATATCGATTTATTAGAATAAGAAAGGGTTTTTATTTTCGCATTCCTTCGCTTTAATAAGAAAATCTCTTACCTAGGTAAAGATTTACTTATTATAAATAAAGTTTATTTCTATAGCTATAAAGCTATTAGATCTATATATTTAGATAATAAAATATAATAGCCTTACTTAATTTAAAGGTCTTAAGTGTATATAAGTAATAGTTTAAGCTTAACTATTATTTTAATTTCGGCTAAATAATTACTTTTAAGTAGTTTTATAATATAGCGGAATAAGGTTATAATAAATATATATTTATAAAGCAGAGCTAAAACCTTAGTTAGGGCAATAGCGGCTTTTTAATATCGCCCATTTCGAATAACTTAAAGGCCTAAGTTATATAGCAATAGCATTTTCGCATACTAATAGTGCTTAACGGCATTAAACTAGGTTACTTACGGCCCGCAATAGCTTTAACCTCGACACTTATTAAAAGCACCGGCGTAAATAAACTAGACGCAGCTTAACGCTATAGCTACTAGCGTAAAATAGCGGCTTTTAACTATAGATAGGCTTATAAAAGCAGATTAATAAGTTATTATAAAAAGTTCTATATAGCAAAACCTACTATATTAATTTAAAAGATATATTATACCTTATCCTTTTTAAATACTTACTATTATTCTAGCTTAATAAGGGAATTTAAATAAATAAAATAGTTAATAGCTAATTATTTTATTTTTAATATTATATAAACTTTATTTTTAAAATATATTTATATTTATATTTATATTATAATATAAAATACTATATTTATATTTATATTATTTATATTTTATATATTTATATTTATATTTATATTTATATTATTTTTTATATTTATATTTATATTTATATTTTCTAAATTCTTTATATTTATATTTATATTTATATTTTATATTTTATATTATTTATATTTTTAATACTCTAGATATAAGCTTTATAGGCTTATTAGTAAAGGTATTGCTAAGGGTAATTATTAATATTTATATTAATTAATTTAAGCTTAATACCTTAGCCTTTTTACTTTATTTTAATAGCGTTATTAAAGGCTATTATTAATTTATAGCCATTAAAGGTAAGTAATTATATAGGGAAAAATATAATTTTTAGCTTATATTTAATTTCTGCCTTTTAAATTTTCTTTTTTTTAATAGCCGAAAATATTAAATTTATAATAATAAGGGTATTATTAATTTATATTTTAATTAGCTTAAACGTTTTATTATTATTATTTATAATTAAAGGTTATAGGTTATAACTAAAAGTTTTTATTTCTAGCTTTTTATAATAGTATTTATAATATATAGCTTATTAATATATATCGGCTTTAGCGATATTATAAAGCGGTTTAATTAATTATATAATTATTCTTTTTAAATATTTTACTTTTAATTCTTATAATAATTATATTAAAATTATTTATAATAACTTACTTTTTAATTATAGGTAAGCTTAAATAATATTACGTAATTTAAGGGCTATTTTTTTATAAAAAGAGAGATAGCAATTATAATAATTAATTATTAGCTAACCTATTAAATTATTAGCAATTAAGTTAAAATAAACTTTTTTTTATTATTATTATAGCTTTAAATTATAAGTGTTAATGTTTTATATAGTTATTTAGTTTTATTTTTAATTTTATAAATTATTTAACCTTTAAATAATTTAATTACCCTATAAAGGTTATAATTAAAGCGCTTAAATTTAAAGATATTATAGGTAATTAAATTAATAATCTTTTAATTATCCGATTTCTTAAATAGGTTACTATTAGCTATAATTATACCTTTATAATATAGCTTAAATAATAAGGTATAATTATTTTATTCTTTTTAAATTAATAAGATTTTAAAAACCTTAAGTTACTTTTTAAGTTATCCCTATTATTATAATAATTACTAATAGCTAATAATACTAACGTTTTTTTAACTAAAAAGGGGAGTATATAAAGTTGCTATAATAATTATATTCTTTATATAATTTATATTACCTTTATAAATATCGGTTTAATTATTATTAGCCTTATTATTTTTAATAATTAGTTATTTTAAGGGTAATAGCTATATATTTTTATTATATAGATATAGCTATATATAGGTTAATTTAAATCTTATAGGGCTATTAAGAAGGTTTAAAATAAGGTTATAGCTATTAGTAGTAATTAGCTTATATAGATTTTATTAACCGCCTTTTTTATATTATATTCGGATTTTACTTTAAAGTAAAAGGGCTAATATATTAATTATATTAAGGCTATTTTTTATATAAATTACCTTATTAATTTAACGCTTCATTAAGATTTTCCGGAAGGCTTTTATTATTTTCTTTATAGCTTCCGCTTATTTTTAAATAAATAATATAAATAGTAAATTAATTAATATTTATAAGTAAATATTAAATATTAATAATATTAAAATAAGGCTATTAGGGCCTAAAGTATTATTTATAGCTTTAACTATTATCTATAGAATTACTTTAAGGCTATAATAGCTTAATAGCTTAATAGAAAAAGTTTTATATATTTAATAAAAAGATTTATAATATTTCTTAATCTTTCTAATTAATTAATAAGCTTTTATAGGGATTTATTTATAGCTTATTCTTATTAATCTTACTTTATTATAGAATTTTATTAATATAAAATTTATTTTTATATAATAGGAAATCTATTTTAAGGGGCTAATATATATATTAATTTATATTTAATATAAGGCTTTCTATATATTCTTTATAGAAAGAAATATAAGGAAATAAGCTGTTTAAAAGCAGATTACCGAATTAACTATATATAAAATTAGCTTTAAATTTAAATAAACTATATTAATAATTAATTTATAATTAAAGTTATAATTATTCTTTAATATAAATTTAAACCTTTTAGGTATTAAATTATAAAGTTAATAATAATAATAAAATTTAATTATTATAATTAATATAAATATATTAGGATTATAGCTTAAATCTTATAAAAGCTAAGCTAATCGGTTTATTAATAGATAATTAAAGCAATAATATAGCTAATATAATTTAGGCTTAATAAAGAAAAGGCTAGCTTTTTATCTTAAAAGGAAGAACTATAGATAACCCTATTTATAAATTACCGGATATATCTTTTTATAGCTAAAATTATTATATTATATTATTTTATTAATAATATTTCGGAAAAATATATTTAGCTTATTTATATTCTATATATATAAAAGGAAAGGTATTAAAGCTTTAATTATATAAAATATAATTAGCCTAATTAATATTTTAATTATAATAATACTAATAGATATTAATTTAAAGCCTTTTTTAAATTTAATAAGGGCTTTATCTATTTATAAAGGGTTTATTATTATTATTAGGTTATTTTATTAAAAAGTAAGATATTATTTATAGCTAATTATAAAGAATTTAACTATTTTAGTATTAGGAATAATATCTTAAAATTATAAATATAAATATTATTTCTTAATTATAAATTAATTAAAAATATATTATTATTATAAATAGCTTTTTTTTAAGGGTAATTAAATAAAGAAAGGCTTTATTTATTAAAAAGATATTTACTTTTTTATTATTAAAATATATCTTATTATTATTATTATCGGAAGTATTTATCCCTTTTATTTTATAGCTTTTATATTTTATAATATAAGCGATAATATTTTAATTTATTATAAGATAGTTATAATATTAATATTATATAATAAATTAATTTTATAATTATTATCTTTTTTTAAGATATACTTTATTAATTAATAGCCCTTTTTATTATAAATAAAATATTCTTTTTTAATTAATAATTATTAATTAAAATATTATTAGTAATAGCTTTTTTAGAACGATTATTTTCGGAATAAGGCTTTAAAGCTTTTTTAATAATTATTATTATACCGATAATTAAGATATATTATTTTTACCTTATTATTAGTCTTTTTTAAATCTTAAATGAAAATATTCCGGATCTTTTAGGTAAAGTAGGTATTAAGGTAAAATCTAAGGTTTTAAAATAGCTTTTTATATAGTTCTGCCGGTATAAATAAAGCCGCTTTAAATTTTATTATTTTAATATAAGTATAAATAACTTAATTATAGAGAACTTTATTATCTTTATAGCTTAGGTTAAATACTTATTAATAAAGCTATAGCTTTTTAAAAAGAAGGCGGAGAATCTTATAAGGGCTTTTACCGATATTATTTTTATTATTTTAAAGGGTTTAAAATATTATTTATATCTAATTATTATAATATTATTAATAATTAATATTAATATCGAAATATATTTTAAACTTATAATATATAGTATTAAAGGTATTATTATAGCCGATATAATAAACGAAATAGTTTATTATATAGCCTTTAAGAATTTTTAATAGTATTATATAGAATTAATTAGGCTCAATTTTATTATATTTATAATAAAGAAAAAAGATTTTTAATTTATTATTAAAAAAGTTATATATCTTTTTACTTTATTTATAATTATTATTCTAATTTTTTATAAATTTTAAGATTTTTTCGAGATTAAATTCTTTATTAAAATAGGGTTAACGGAAAAAGTATTAATAAGGGTTATATAATATTTTTATTATTATAAATACTGGGTATAGTATTTCTTATTAATAGTATAATATACCGGCTATTTAAAATTATTAATCTTTTTAAGCTTCCGGTCGGTTTTTTTTTAAGGATAAAATCCTTAAGAAATAATAGCGGTATTTTATAAAGGTTAGTTTATTTTTTTATATACTTTTTTTTTTATTATTAAAGGAAAAGGAGAAAGCCGGTTTTCTTTTTAAAGGTAAATTTCTTAAAGGATAGCAGAATTATATATAGGTTAATTTACTTCTTTATATACTTTTTTTTTACTTATAAAGAAAAAGAAAAAGCTTAAGGAAAAGGAAAAGCCTAAAAGGGGTAAAGCTATTTTTAATATAGTTTTTACTACTTATAATAAGGTAATAAAAAGCTATTTCCTAGCTATTAAAAAGGCGGGAATACCTTTAGGTTAATATTATAAAAAGGGCTAAATACTAATTAAGATTAAATTTTAATAAAAATAATAAGATATTCCGGATTATATAGGGCTTAGCTGTTTTTTATATAGAATAATATTTACTATTATTATTTAAAGAAATATTCTATTAATTCTTATTATATTTTAAAGCTTAGTTTTTTTTTAATTAAAGATTTAATTAAGAAAAAGTAGGTTAATAAATTATTAATTAGTTTTTTTATTATTAAGTTTTATATAAACTTTTTCTTTTTAAAATATCGCTCTTAGTTTTTAAATTTATTATTAGTTAGTAGTATTAAATATCTTAATAGTTTAACTGCTAAATTTCTTTTTAAAGTAAGTAAGGAGAAGATTATTAATTTCCTTACTTAGCCGGAATAGATTTATTTTATAAGCGAGGTATATAATAATCTTTTTAAGTACTCTTTTCTATAGGCTTATAATTACTTTAAAAAGGGTAGGGTTTATAGCTTTTTAGCCGATATAGCTAATTTTTAAATAGGTTTTTTTAAGTTTTTATATATATACCTTATTATTCTTATTATAAGTTAAGGCTATAAGCCTTTCGGAAAAAGATTTAAAAGATTCGAAAGATATTTTTAAAGTTTTTTATTTTTAAGAAATATTATAATACTTATTACTATAGCCTATAACCGGCTTAAAAGATTATTTATCTATAGGTAATAATCTTTAATAATCGGGAAAATTATTATATAATCTAATTAATAAAGTTATTTCTTTTATATAGCTATTATTAGAAATAGCTATTAGTTATTTAAGGGAAAGGGTAATTATTTAAGGAAAAAAAAAGAAAAAAAAAATAAAATTCTATAATAATACTATTATTATTATTAATATCGGTAATAGCGTTAATGCTAATAATATAAATAAAGGTAAAGAAAGGAAAGAAGAAAAAAGAAAATATAGTAATAAAAAAGGGTATAAGGTATAAAAGAAGTATAAATTATAATAAGGTATTTAAGTAAAGGTTTAATATAAATAAAAGTTATAGGGTTAAAGATATATTAATATTATAAAGGTAAATTAGGTAATAATTCTAGCTAAATTATCTTAGATATATTTTAAATGCTATATATAGTTTACCGGTTTTTAAATTATTAGTTTTTCCGGCTAACTTATTATATATTTTAAAGGGGAAAAAGTATTTTTATTATCGATTAAGGTTTTTTCTTTTAGTTTTAAGCTTTTAAAGGTTTTAATCTATATCTATTATAAGGGTAGAGAAAGGAAAAAAGGGCCGGAGGTTTAAAGGAAAGGGTATCTCTTAATAAGGCGCCTTTTTTATAGCTTAAAGGGAGAAAAGTTAAGGGAGAAAGAGATTATAATATATAACTATAATAGTTACTTAAAAGGGATATTAAAAGGAAAGGCTTATCGAGATCAAGTTAATAATAAGGTAAACGTAATAAAGTATACCGAAGGTTATAAACGTTTTTATTAAAGGTTTTTTTTATAAGAAAATTTAGCAATAATTATAAGCGGTAGCTAATAGCTAATCTCGGTATTTTCTAAATATAGGCTTATAGCTATTAAATTAGAAAATATTTTAATTATAATATAGAAATTATTACTTAATTAGTATAATCTAAAAGCCTTATAAATAATAGCCTATAATTAATAATAATTAAGGTTTACCTTTTTAATCTTATTATTAGGGATTGTTAAGTAATTACTAATTAATATTAATTAAGCTTAGGGCTTAAGGGTATATATATATAAAAGCAGAAAGTAATAGGTAAAAATAATTTAATTAACTTAGTAATAGTTAGGTTAAAGCTATTACTAAAAAAGCGATAGCTATAGGCTAGTTTAAAGAAAGTATTTCGGCCGGATTATTTATTAGGCCGAGAGGCTATAGCTAACTAATTAGTTATATCTACTATAGCTAACTGCTGCCAATTTTATAATAACAGCTATTTTATATAGTAAAATATAATAAATATAGCTATAAAAGCCCGGCGCTTAAGGCCTTAAGCGTTTTATTATATATTATTAAAGAAAATAAAAATAATTAATTATTTTATATTTTTTTTTTAAAGAATTTACTTTTTATTTAAATAAATAAAGCTTAATTATAAAAATATAATAAAATTAAATAAAATTTAATTTTTAAAAAGATATAATTATAAATCTTTAAACTTTATATATATAATATTTATTAAAATTTAAAATAACTTAAAAGCTTTAAAAGTTTTATTAAGCTTAAAAAGCTTAAATAGCTTAAAGGCCTTTTATTTATAATAGATAAAGTAATTTATTAATATTTTAAAAAAAGCTTTACATATTTATTTTTTATAAATTTAATCTTTTTTAATCTATTATTTTATTATATTAAAATATTTTTATTATTTATTAATTATAAAATAAAAATTAATAATTATATATACTTTTTTTAAAAGAAATTCTATTTAAATAAATAAAGTTTAATTATAAAAATATAATATAATTATATAAAATTTAATTTAAAAATAAAAAAAAAGTTATTATATTTTATTTTTTAAATAAAACGTTTTTTAAAAAAGAAAAATTATAAAAATAAAGTTTTTTATCTTAAAAATATATAAAATATACTTTTCCCTTTTAAGTATAAGGGTAAAAGACTTATAATTATATATTTCTTAAATTAAATTTTATTTAATTATATTATATTTTT
>JALPVH010000082.1:0-172500 GCA_023242295.1 Diaporthe ilicicola | reverse complement strand
ATGTGCCTCGGCTTTGACAACGTCACGAGCACCGAAATTTGATGTTACGAGTACGCCTGACGAAAGATCACAAACCATTCCCCTGACGCTCATGTTGATGGAGCACTCCTGTATTACTCGGGGACACAGGCAAAGACCCTGTTGAATAATCCTTGAGTTGGCGACCTTGAATGGAAGGATTCCATGGACAGCAGCGGACTCGCCAACGTCGGGAGGCGCAGTTGTCGTGCACCGGCACAGCTTGAGGCCCATTACCTCCATGCCCGGACCCATGGAGCTAGGCTGCACAGCTGGGCTGCAGTTGCATTTGATGAAGATAGGTCTAGCGTTATTCTGGGCTCTTTAAACGACACTTAAGGCGAACATGTCCACTACCAAGGTATGCCGCAGGCTCTGACTGTAGGTTGTGGACCTGCTCTCCTTGCTTGTGGGCTTTTCAGAGAACTTTGGTTCCACCAGGTGCTTTCCCCATCATGATTCTTCAAGGGCAACTCCAAGCTCTTGTAAGTTTTGAAATTCGCTGGGCCGTTGTGTCCATGCGGTCGAGTCTTTGGGGGGCCAGAATATGCTGACTGGCACGCAGGCCGTTTTCGCCCTCATTCCAATCCCTATAGCAGCCCAGGTTTTCGTCTCGTTGAACGGCTCGTATGCGGGCCAGTTAGACGCACCGCCGAATCTATCTCGATCATGCGCGTGAGTAGGCCTTGGGGCTTTGGCCCGATACTCCCACTCCTATGCATATGGGCGAAAGGAAGCTGACTTTGGGGTTTTCAGTGCCACTTTTAGCCAGACAGTCACATGCGACCCGGCACTCTGGAAGGTAGCACGGCTGGGTCTGCCCAGCTCTGAGGACCTAGACGCGATATGCTTCGCCACCTGCTCTACCAGTTTGGAAGCATTGCGGGCGAGCCAGATCGCCAACTGCACAGATTCAGACAAGATCGTGGCGTATGACAAGGTTTATCCGGCCACATACAATACGGACCGACTTATCTTCGCAATGGAATGGGCCTGCGTGAGAGACTCGTGAGCAATATCACCCCCCGATCTGCGCGAATATGTCAGACCAAGGGCTCATTGATCTCACAGAACGGCCGGGCTTTGTTTCCCGCTCTTCGAACAGTACAACACTGGAAACGCAACCGACCCCTCTGACTTGTGTTCGACCTGCAATCTTAAGACCTGGCAGGCATTGCTGGACTCACCCCTGGGGTACAGCGACAATGTTGCGGCCGATTACTCATCACTTACATCCTCGTGAGCACATGCCGCGTTAGTGAACTGTTCGCGAAGATAACTACACTTGCTGACCTCTTTTTCCTATGGTGTTTAGGTGCCAGGGAGAGTCTTACCCAGTCACATCCCCAACTCCGTATCCCGTCAGCCATACCGCTGTCCCGACACTCAGCTTCCCGCCGCCGCGTGTGAGCCCGACCTACACCTGCGAGAGCACATACACTATCAAAGAGTCGGATACGTGTGTTTCAGTCAGCAGGGCCAAAAGGGTGTCGACTTTCTACCTCAGATTCTCCAACGAGCTGGATGCATCTTGTATGAACTTCCCGGGGCCAGGGCACGAGCTGTGCATTCCTCAGAGCTGCAACACACACGTTGTATCAGGCTCCGATACATGCGACGGTTTGGCATCGCTCTACAGTGTGACCACCGACCAGATCCTAGAGTGGAACCCGAACCTCGACTCGCAGTGCGGGAACTTGCAGGACATGGCAGGGAAGACCATCTGCCTGAGCGAGCCTGGGAACTCGACCACCACCGCAACAACAGCCGCCGCACCAGGCAAGACGTTCTCGTAAGTGCAGCAACACCCATCCGAGCCACAGATGTATTTCATGACACAGCTCTAATCTCGTGCTTGGCCAGCTTCGACGATCCCTGTTGGAACCCCGGCGCGCCGACCACCTGCGTCTACAAGACGTACGCGACGCTGAGCACCGAGGATGTCGCGCCGTGGCCGACCGAGACAGCTCATATCCCTGCCGCTTCTCGGCTGGCGTCGAGGACTCCTCTCCCGGAATGGACGGACCCTGCAGGTCTTCCGCGGGCCGAGGGCACGAGGGAGGACTGCGCCCGCTACGACACGTTCCTCGATCCGCCGCCCCCTGGCGACACACCCTGGCCTGCGTGCTGCGACCCGAACTACTGTGCCACCAAGGCAAACTTTTGGGGAAGTGAGTAGTACCACGCGCTTTCACCCTTACAACCTCGCGAAGAAGAATTTTTCTCTAATGCTTGATGTACCCAGTCAACGGCTCTCAGTTGATGGAGTGGAACCCCTCCTAGACGGTCGACCCGAGGGATGACTCCACGAGGGCTGGCTGCTCGTTTCAGTATGGGCACGGATATTGTGTTGCGGCGTAGGGAGCGATCTGTGGTACCTAGGTAAAGTAGGTAGCTTCTGAATACCTGTGTATCCGGTGCGTTGGCTCCCGCGGCCGACAGTGTACCGAATCGCGTCTAGGACCCAGTGCAGAAACAAGGATGGATGTCAAGACGAACAGGCATGAAAAGTAGAGAAATGTTGATGTGATGTTAGCCTTGCAGAATTAGTATGAGAATCATTTCTATGTACTTGATGGTGTGGTGGCTTCTCCATAACAGAAGAAAAGCCAGGGAATATCTCACGTGCCGGATTGAGACGTGTCCACCTCGCCCCGCCAGCATCTCCATTGATCCGCCGAATCAGGATTGCATGCGCTGCGAGGTCAGATATGAGTGAGTTGTGTAGTGTATGCTGCCCGAGTTGGCAGCCCAGTCTCGAACCCACACCTCTGGCTCCTTTGTCTGCTGGTAGATCTCGGGCCAGCCGTGGGCGCAAGGGCGACCCTCCCAAGCGGCACCACGCTCGGCGTGGAAGCAGACAAAATGCAGCCAGTCGAACACCCGCGGCAGGGCGACCTTGACTGCGCCCGGGAAGTCAGCCATCGCATCCTCCTTCCCAGCCGCCGCACCTTGAGTCCCAATGACCTCGCCGCCTCGATCCGGCGCGGGCCCTTGGATGCCTTGTCCCCGCCTCTCCCGGAAGTCCGGATCCACGGCTCGGACATAAGCCACTGGGTCGTCAGGCCGGATGTTCACAGAAGGGGCTTGGCCGTTGTCGTGCCTGACAATGAACCCAGTCGTGACCGCCTCGCACTCGATCGCGGACCTGTCAGCCACGAGGAAGCAAGAGGTCCGCATGCCCTTGGGGAGCTCCTGTGCGCCCGCCCCGCCGGCGCCCCGGCGCATGCGCCTGAACTCGTCCCGTAGCTCCTCGTCGGAGGCCCCCTCTAGCTCTTTCCTCTCGACGAAGACAGCGCGGAACTTGGGCCACAGCAGCGGCCCGCTGTTGAAGTGCAGGATCATAGCCTCGGCGGCGCTGTCAAAGTACCCGCGGAACCTCCTCCACGCCTCGTCGGCCGCCGGCCCGCCGCCGTACGACCCGGTGCGGAAGACCACAAAGCCCCAGGAGGCCCCGCCGTCGAGGAGCCCGTTCCGCAGCATGGCCCCGACCCACGGCGTCCCCGCCCTCAGCCTCTCGGCCGCCTCCCGCTCGTCCCAGCCCCGCTGTGTTGTTTCTGCCTCGGCCCGCCCGAGGGCGATGGTCCTCTCCACGGCGTTCATCAGCGCGGCTTTCTCGCCAGCGCCCGCCGCCCGCCTGAGGCTGGCGCCCGCCTCGTCGCGCAGCGCGTCCAGCGGCGTGCGCTCCTTTCGGCGCCTGAGGACCTCGGCGATGGAGGGCCGCGCGGCAAAGTTGACGCCCTGCGCGTCGTGGATGATCAGGGCCTCGTCGCGCGTGAGCTCGCCCGGGGCCGCGAGCGCCTTGGCCACGAGCCCGGCCCGCGTGAGGCCCGTCTTTTCGACGCAGAGCCGGTCCTCCTCCTCGGGCGGCGGCCACTGCCACACGATGTTGTACTCGGCCCGCGTGGCCGACTGCGGGTCCGCGATCACGCGGCGGTAGAGTTGCTCGAGTTCTGAGTCCGACCGTGGCGTGGTCATCATGTCTGTTGGCTTCAATGTTCTGGCCCCGTTATCAGGAATTGGTATGAGAGAGCAAGGAAGCGGCCTTGATGTTTGTTGCTCGAACCTGTGTGTTGTGTTGGTGCAGCAGATCACAAGTGTAGTGGATGATGGACCATTGATGGTTTTGGAGTTCCGCCCAGGCACTGATTTATAGAGAGAGTCGCGAGAGGGAGCATCCATGTGAAATGATTAGCCAGCCTGTCAGGCCTGTTTGCATGCAGGGCGCTAAAGTTGCACTAAAGCTGCAGCCGTTGGCAAGGGCTTTATTAGCTGCAGTCATTCCAGCGCTAAACTTATTTAGGTAGCAAATCCAGCCAATATTAAGGAGATCGGAGATTCGCATCGGTCAAATTAGAGGGTACACCGGTACAAGCCATATATAGCTAGCCGCTAATGCTTACCCTTATACCCACCACCCAATTAATATATATATATAAATAAGTTAAACCTTATTACCCTTATAATAAATACCTATATTATTATATTATTTATATATATTTAAAAATATTAAATTAATTAAATATATAATATTTTTATATTTAATTTATTTAATTTATTAATTATTTTTTTAAGTTACTTTATTAAGTTAAAATAATGATAAATATTTAAAAAGGATAAAGTATAATATATCTTTTAAAATTAATATAATAAGTCTTATTATATAAAACTTTTTATAATAATTTATTAATTTTTTATAAGCTTATTTATAATTAAAACCCGATATTTCACGCTAATAACTATAATATTAAGCCGCGTTTAATTTATTTATATTAATATTATTAATAAGCTATTAGCCTATTAAAGTTTAAGCTATTATAAGTTATAAATAACTTAATTTAACGATATTAAACATTATTAATATATAAAAATATTATTATTATATAATTAAAATAAGTTAATTAAAATAAGCGATATTAAAAAGCTGTTATTACTTTAATTTTATATAATATATATAAGTTTTAAATTTATTTTACTATAACTTTATTTTATAAAATTATTTAAAAGTAAATATTTAATTAAAACTAAAATAATTATTAGTTAAGCTTAAACTATTATTTATATATATTTAAAACCCTTAAATTTATTAAATTAATTTATAGCTATAATTAAAAGAAATTATAATTAAATAACGTTACTATATTTCTCTATTTAAATATATTAACTATTTTATATTTTTAAGTTTCTTTATTAAGTTAAAATAATAATAAATATTTAAAGAGAATAAAATATAATATATCTTTTAAGATTAATATAAAATATTTTATTATATAAAACCTTTTATAATAACTTATTAATTTACTTTTATAAGCTTACTTATAATTAAAAGCTATTATTTTATATTAATAGCTATAATATTAAGCCGCGTTTAATTTATTTATATTAATGCTATTAAAGTTAAAGCTATTATAAGCTATAAGTAACTTAGTTTAATATTATTAAGCATTATATAAATGTATTATTACTTTATAACTTAAGCCTTTAAATATAAGTTGCTTAAAATAAATAATATTAAAAAGCCGCTATTACTTTAAAAGTTTTAACTTTATTTAAATATATACTTATTATAACTTTATTTCGCTATATTATAAAACTATTTAAAAGTAATAATTTAGCTAGAATTAAAATAATAAGCTTAAACTAGCACTTATATATATTTAAAACTTTTAAATTAATTAAGTAAAGCTATAGATTATTTATCTTATTTAAATTCTGTCTCTTAAAGCTTAGAATATAGTAAATAAAGGGAAGGAAGCTAATATAGGCTATAGCTCCCCTTTTCTTTATAAACCTTAGTTTGCTTTATATTTAAGCTTCCGTAAGTAACTTTATATAATAAGGAGTATTTATTACGCCGTTAGGTACCTCCCGGGAGGTCCTATAAGCGCTTAATAAAGAAAAACCTATAGTATAGGGAAAAAACCTTATTAGTTAAGGATATAGTAATTAATAGTAATAGGTATGTAATTATAGGGAATTAGTTAAGGGGGAAAAATCAGTTTTGCTCTTTAGTGCTAAAGGGGTGTGCCGTTGGAAGGGCAGGTTAAAAAAGTACTGGCGGGATTTAAACCTATACCCTTTATATTGCTAGTATAAAAGGGTATCCTAATACTTAACTAATACGCTACAATATCTTAAATAAAGCTATTATATTTTATTATAAATAATTATAAAAATAAACTTTAATTCTAATAAGTAAACTTTTATTTAAATAAAATATTTATTTTTAAAAATATAAAGAAATATATTATTTATAAAGTAAAAATTAATAATAAGTTAAAGAAAGAACAATAAGTTATAAATTTAATATATTTCTTTAAAAAGGTTTACCTTTTATTTAAATAAATTAAAGAAATAAAGTTTAATTATAAAAATATAATATAGTTAAATAAAATTTAGTTTAAGAAATATATAATTATAAGTTTTTTAACCTTATATTTAAAGGAGAATTTAAAACTTATATTATTTAAAATTTATATTATTATTAAAATAATAAAAAAGTAATATTTTATTAAAGAAATATATTAATTAATAAGTCGATTAATTTGATAAAAATTAAAGAATTAAATAAATAGTTAATATTAACTATTTTATTTATTTAGATTTCTTTATTAAGCTGGAATAATAATAAACATTTAAGAGGGATAAGGTATAATATATCTTTTAAATTAATATAATAGGTTTTATTATATAAAACTTTTTATAATAATTTATTAATTTGCTTTTATAAGCCTATTTATAGTTAAAAGCTATTATTTTATATTAATAGCTATAGCGTTAGGCCGCGCCTAGTTTATTTACGCCGCGCCTAATTTATTTACGCTAGTGTTTTTAATAAGCTATTAGCCTATTAAGGTTAAAGCTATTACAGGCTATAAGCTAGTTTAATACCGTTAAGCATTGTATAAAAGTGTTATTACTATATAATTTAGGCTTTTAAGTTATTCGAAATAAATAATATTAAAAAGCTACTATTACTTTAATCTTATAGGATATATATAGGTTTTAGCTCTACTTAAATATATACTTATCTATTATAACCTTTTCTGCTATATTATAAGATTACTTAAAAGTAATTATTTAGCCTGCCGCGTAAAACCGAGATAATTGCTAGTTAAGCTTAAACTATTATTTATATACGCTTAAGACTTAAGTAAAGCTATTATATTTTATTATCTAAATATATAGATCTAATAGCTTTATAGCTATAGAAATAAACTTTAAATATAATAAGTAAATCTTTATTTAAGTAAGAAGTTTATTTATTAAAGTAAAAAAGCGTAAAGATAAAAAACCTTTCCTATTTAAGTAAATAAATATATTTATTATAACTTTAAAGATATATAATTTGGAAATCTAATTTAAAAAAAATAAAGAAATTTATTACTTATAAGTTAAAAATTAATAATAAGCCGAGAAAAGGATAAAAGGTTATAAATTTAATATACTTCTTTAAAAAGGTTTACCTTTTATTTAAATAAAAAAAGCTTAGTTATAGAAATATAATATAATTAAATAACCCTTCTAGGTATAAGGTTAAAAAACCTATAATTATATTTTTTAAAATTAAATTTTATTTAACTATATTATGTTTTTATAATTAAGCTTTATTTTTTTAATTTATTTAAATAAAAGGTAAACCTTTTTAAAAAAGCGTATTAAATAATTAACCTTTCTTTTTCTATTTAGCTTATTTATTTTTACTTTATAAGTAATAAACTTATCTATTTCTTTAAAATAAACCTTATATATCTCTAAGGTGCTAATAAATATATCGATTTATAGAAATAAGGAAGGGTTTTTATCTTTATACTTCTTTACCTTAATAAGAAAACTTTTTACCTAGGTAAAAATTTACTTATTATAAATAAAGTCTATTTCTATAGCTATTTATAGCAAAGCTATTAGATCTATATATCTAGATAATGGAATATAGTAGCCTTACCTAGGTTTTAAGCGCGTATAAGTAGTAGTTTAAGCTTAACTAGTAGTTATCTCGGTTTCGGTAGCGCGGCAGGCTAAATAATTGCTTTTAAGTAGTCTTACGGAAAAGGTTATAATGGATATATATTTGCAGAGCAGAGCCAGAACCTATGCGTATCCCACGAGATAGTTAAGGCAATGGCGGCTTTTTAATATCGCCCATTTCGAGCAACTTTACAATCCCTTACAATAATGCCGAAGAAAAATGCTAACCAGGTAAAGGAAGGCCTAAGTTACACGGCAATGGCACTTTCGTATAGTGCTTAACGGCGTTAGACTAGCTTACGGCCTGCGATGGCTTTAACCTCGACAGACCGGTTTATATTAAGGCTAATAGCACCGGCGCAAACAGGCGCGGCCTAACGCTATAGCTATTAGCGCAGAATAGCGGCTTTTAACTATAGACGGGCTTATAGAAGCAGATTAATAAGTTACTATAAAAAGTTCTATATAATAAAACCTACTATATTAATTTAAAAGATATATTATACCTTATCCTTTTCGGATACTTATTATTATTCCAGCTTAATAGGGGAATTTAAATAAATAAAATAGTTAATATAGTTAAATAAAATTTAGTTTAAAAATATATAATTATAGGTTTTTTAACCTTATACTTAGGAGAGATAAATAGTTAATATAAAGTTATTAAATAATATATATTAATAATAGCGGCGATTAAAAAAGTTAATAGGTGTAGCTATTAGCGCTATTAATGCTTAATACCGGTGTACCTTTTATAAATCTTTAATTTTATTTTAAAAGCTAGATTATAATTTCTTTTAATAATATAATATTAATAAAGTTTATAAATTCTTTTATTAAAGCGCTAAAGGGCGTGAAGTGGGTATAATAAAAAAGTTATAAATAATAGTTTAAAAGAATATAATGTTATTAGAAAGGGTTATTAAAGTTAACTATAAAATTAGCGGTTAACTTTATAATTAATTTTTAATAATATAAATAATAGAAAATTATAAATCTTTTTTAAAAAGTGTAATTACTATATAAGAAATTATAGTGGGTTAAAAAATATATATTAAAAGTAAATATTAACTTTTTTTTTAAGTTTCTTTATTAAGCTAAAATAATAATAAGTATTTAAGAAGGATATAATATAATATATTTTTTAAAATTAATATAGTAAGTTTTATAATATAAAACTTTTTATAATAACTTATTAATCTTTTATAAGCCTATCTATCTAAAAGCGAGTATACTTATAAACTTATACTGGTAAATAAAAAAAACTGGCTTATATATAGAGAAATTGGCCCGTGCGAGGCTTATTTGCACGCTTCTTTAGCCCGTGAAATTACTATAACCACGGTTTTCTTGTTCCGTGATCTGGCCCAAAGTCCTGAAGGATGCTACTCTGCTTTTAGCGAGACTCGAAAGTCTACGGTACTTAGCTGACATAAGAGCCTAGTGAGCAGTTAGGTAGCTCTTTAATGGTAGCCGATAGTCATTAGGCATTGTTATAGAAAGACATCTGACAATCACCAGAGCGAAGGAATAAGGAGATATTGAATTTGGTCCGTGGTGAATGTTTGGTGCTTGATGAGTGTTCAAATATGTAAACGAGAAGTGGTGGAGTGAGTTGGTGTTGTTATGTTTCAACACATCCCGGAAATGGCTGGAAAGTTTACCCGGGACACTGTACACATAACTTGAAGTAGAACTCGTACCTCTGGCCGGCTTCTTCTTTTGGCTTAAATTGGCAAAGCCAGCGCTGGGCATTCAAGAATTCCGGGCGGCGCGATGGGCGCACTCTCAAGTTGGATACTTACAAGCAGGTGGATGATTACGAGTGGACTCCGTTGCATTTGAAGGCGCAGGAGAGTCAGTACTAGTGCTTGAGTAAATTTCGTGACCAAGAAGCAGTCATAATTTGCAGAGGCGACAGATGGATTGTCGCTTGACGGACCGGGTGGGGCGGAATGGAATACCCGGTTCTACTGCCTACATTGGCAGTTCTTCGATACTCTTCAGACTAGCTAAGGCAGTCCCAAGAGAAATTAATACAGATCAAGATCAGAATTGATCTGCTATCCGGTGAGAGTTTGTGACATGGATGGCAGATTTCAAGGGTGGAGAGAAGCAAGAAACAACACCCACAGTCAGGACAGCAGAAACTTTGCTAAATCTCAACGCTTACGCACTACAAAAACTTTAGAGTTTTGCACCAGATTTCTTCACCATAAAATTTCGAATTGCACCTGTGAACGGAACCATTCTTGAGTTTGCGGGGTGAAGGCGCAATAGTTGACTGTAGTGTCGCTCGGGAAACTTACTCCTCAGTTGAAAATGCCAAATGGCACCGAAGCAAGCTTGCGAGGTCGACGCCATGGTATGCGACCGGAACCTCGCGCGAGCGTCTCCCACTAAGATGACTTTGCCCTTGTTGTCCGTCATGACCTCCTCGAGACCCTTGGTGAAGTTAGTGTACTACATGAAGTTGAAGGGGCGCTGGCCTGGCTGGTGTCGTTCTTACACGGGATCATGACGCCAGGGAATGGATCCCGCTGGCGTGGACGAATTGTCTCGGGCAGAGACTGACTCGTTGATTTAGGGAATGGAAGTGGAATCTCTATAGATACCCTATCTAGCTCACAACACGACTAATATGTATACCTAAAATCTTCTTGCTTCTTGTCCGTGGCGTCTGCGAAACCCTCCACCACGTCACGAAGTTCCTCCGGCTTGCCGTACTTCTTGTCCCTGCGCTTATTCTCCGCAGAAACATTGACAAAGTATAATAGGAGAAGTGCGATGGAAACACAGTATGAGACCAACATCGCGATAACGCCTCTTGTATACTTCGGAGCATCCTTCGAAATGAACGTCTGAGGTCCAATCAAATTTCCAACGGCATAGCCTATGGTCACAAGGCTGAAGGCTATCGACTTCTTGGTTTGACCAGCTGTGTTGGCCTGGGGAAGAGAGATCCCAACCACGTAGGGTGCTATAGCAGGTCAGCCAGCGATCAACTACTTGGGGCATTTTGGTTGATACTTACGCCAATAGAAATACATGAAATAAAGGCCGACCAGTTGTCCAGCCACGTTTGACTGCGGAAGCCCGTACAGGAGCGCCGTGCCAAAAATAGGCAGCAGCAGCGCAGCACAGGCAACGAATGTCCTTCGGTTGGTCAGGCTAGCGATATAGCTGAACAACCAAGCGCCGAAAGTTGCCACGATGCCAAACGGCATGGTGAGTAAGCTTGCCTTGAGATTGCTGAAACCAAGGTCGGAGATGATGATCGTCCCGAAGGTCTGCAGCCCGCCGTTGGGGATGTTGATGGCGACGTTGAACAAGAATATCAACCAGATCCTGACATCCAGGAGGGCCTCCCAAACCTGGTCCCATTTCCACACTTTGTTTGAGATGCCGGTCCTGTTTGACGCAAGCCGCTCCACGGCCCAGAACTTTTCTTCTGCTGTGAGGAACCGAGCGTTCATCGGGCTGTCCGGGAGCACGAGGCAGAGGAAAAGAGAGTAGAGGACATTGATGGAGCCTGTGATGAGGTAAAGGTATTGCCACTTCTTGAGAGGCGCTGAGTCAGGAATATAGCCAACCACCCAGGCGAAGAAGCCATTGAAAACTGATGAGAAGTAGGCGAATATGACTGGAGATCTCATCAGCCAGAGTTTCATCTGATACCGCATGTTTCGCTGGATTCATTCTTACTGGCGTTCCGCTGAGGTTGCTCCTGTTTCTTGTAAAAGCTGACCACGAGCATAGTCAGGCTTGGGGAGATCGCAGCTTCCACGAAGCCCATGAAGAATCGAAGTGCCATGAAGCCTGCCCAAGTATGACAGGCGGCATACAACATGGTGAGGATCGACCACAATAGAGACGCACTGCAGAGAAGTTTTCCCGGCGGAACTCTGTGGACAAGCCAGGTGGTCAATGTATAACCGCACAGTTGCTGTTTACTTGTCAGGTCTTGCCCTAGAAAAGAGACCGAGGGACGTACGCCAAGAGGCAAGATGCTTCCAAGCCAGCTGTATTGCTGTCCATGCATGTTATTGTCTTTTTGGAAACCGTAGAGCGAGGCGGTTCCGATTTCAACCTTGTCTACGGCCCCGAGCGTCGCGGTAAACAAGAGCTACATCGTGTGAGCTAATATGAATTTGTGGCATTGGGCCTGTACAAAGACTTCCATAGTGATCAGCATCTTACCAAGGGAATCATCCAGGAATCAATCTTCTTCCGGAGTCGTTTCTCCCTTTCCGGCGTCAAGGGTTGAAATTGCTCGGCGCGAGTGCCGGTCAAGTATTTGGCGGCATCATCAATGGCCTCCTCTGGCAACTTGGACCCAGTACCATCTTGAACAACTTCGCCCTGCGAATAAGAGAGCACGGGATGGATTGTGGTTTTGCTCTTATCCTGTGGCATGTTATTCGGAACGTCCGTGGAGCTGGGCGAAGGAGGAGCCATAGTTGCAAGCAGTCACCTCGATCTTAGGAACGCAAATAAGTCGAAGTATGCTTGAACTTGGCAGAAAACTGTAGGGTATTGGAATATGGTCTAGATATGTGACTCGGGACAAGTAGTGAGCTTGCGTAACACGATCTTGCTCGGGGGCCTCGTCTTCAGGGCTATAAGAGGAGGAGCCGTTGAAACATGTCCAATAAGATAAGGAGGGCTCGTCATATCAGACTCCTGGTTGTTAACTGATATGATTGCTGTTGTGCGAGTCCTTCGGAGTCTTACCGGAGACTCGAGGGTTCATTGTTCGAACATTGAACAACCAGGCACCGCTTGTGTGAACCACTCGGCAACATCTTGCCTAGGTGGAGACCCAGAGATTAGAACCCTTGTCACCAAGGTGAAAGCACGGATATTTGGGTCCAGATAGGCGTTGCAGGCCAGGATTGTTTGAATCAAAGTTGTCTGCTGGCCTGTTGATAAAGCGGAGCGCCGGCAATGCTGATCTCGATCCCTTATCTGTGGCTTGAGTTTGTGTTCGCGGGGTGCATGCAGCAAACACCCCTTGCGGCCAATCGAGCAGGTTTCCGGTCGGTCTAGCACTTACTCGACTCGGAATTGTACGTCAATTTAAGACCCAGATGACCTATGAGGGGTCCAATGCCTGCCTGCAACATCGGCATCCACCCGCGTCATTGCCGTGCGTGCACTGCGAATCCTAGAGTGTACTTTGGGGTAGGCAGGTCGAAGCGAGACAGCTTTTGATAGGTGCCGGCACCATAGCGATCACGGAGTAGGAGCGCAGCGGCAAAGCGTCTTGGCCACAGATTCGTACGGCCTATGGGGGACTGTGCGATCACATTGAGTACATAAGTGTTTTTCGAAACCTGTGAGTCGTAACTCTATTGTGAATGGGCACATAAGCATTGTGCTAGATTGGTTCTCATCAGCTTTGTCGATTCGAGGCAGATCCTGGATCCTCAAGCGCAATATGGGAGACTCGGCTGGCATAGTCTCGGTGCCACCGAAAAGCGTTAAATTCGCTATAGGTACGCGGTGAGCAGTCCCAATCTTCTGGTATACTGCAGCTCACAAAGTATCAGATCGTGGCGGTACCTTCACGGATGTTTGGGCCTCGGTTCCTGGACAGAAGGATATCGTCCTCAAGCTTCTTTCAGTCGACCCGGATAATTACGACGATGCGCCTTCCGAAGGAATCCGCAGGGTGCTTGAGATCGTCTCGGGGCGGGAGATCAGTCGTCGAAGTCCCATACCGAAGGATCTCGTCCATTCCATACGTATGGGAACGACAGTCGCGACAAATGGTAATGTGCCGGTGCCCAAACTCCCTTGTTAAGGCCCATATCTAATCAATCTATTACAATAGCACTGCTTGAGAGAAAAGGAAGGCGTCATGCCTTCATTGTTAGCAAGGGCTTCGGTGATCTGATTGAGATTGGACACCAATCCAGGCCAAAGTTGTTCGAACTTGGCATCAAAAAGCCGGAGCTGCTTTATTCGGAGGTTGTGGAGATCTCAGAGCGCATAACTGTCGAGTGCTTCGACGAAGACACGACAAACTCACGTCCGGCCCCAAAGGAATTACCTGGTCTATTCGTCAAGGGCATCACCGGGGACATCCTCCGCATTTTGCAGCCCTTGGACGAGGCAGAAGTCACCACAAAGCTCGAGAAGTTGAAGAGTAAAGGGATTGACACCTTGGCAGTCTGCCTCGTGCATTCTTACTTGTATCCCAAGCATGAAGAGAGGATCGCAGAAATCGCCAAGGTCATGGGCTTCAAGCATGTCTCGATCTCTTCAGAGGTCGGAGCAAACATGATCAAAATGATATCACGCGGCAGCTCAGCCTCAGCAGATGCCTACCTGACTCCAGAGATCGTTCAGTACGTGGATGGCTTTGCCCGAGGGTTTGACGGCGGCAACCTTGACGGGATTTCTTGCGAGTTCATGCAGAGCGATGGCGGACTCGTCAGTCACAAGAACTTTAATGGTCTTCGGGGTATCCTGAGTGGTCCGGCAGGTTCGTTTGGCTTTCATCATGGACGCTTACGAGACTTTACTGACCACTGGGCCCTGTTTAGGTGGTGTTGTAGGGCACGCGCGGACTTCTTACGATGGCCAATCTCCTGTTGTCGGCTTTGACATGGGCGGAACATCCACAGATGTCAGTCGGTACGGCGGATCATTTGAGCTTGTCTTTGAGACTGTCACGGCTGGTGTATCAATCCAAAGTCCTCAGTTGGATATCAACACTGTTGCCGCAGGAGGAGGAAGTATGCTCTTTTGGAAGAACGGCATGTTCAAAGTTGGCCCAGAAGTGCGTCTGACCCGAGAACCAGTACGGATTCCCTGACTAACTGGCACAGAGTGCGGGAGCACACCCAGGCCCTGCTTCCTATCGCAAAGGCGGCCCACTGACGGTTACCGACGCCAACCTCTTGTCAGTCAGATTCCGAACCTCATGCACATGGACTTGTAACTGATAACGAGCAGCCTTGGGAGACTGGTCCCCGAATTTTTCCCTGCCATTTTCGGCCCCGAGGAGAACCTCCCACTTGATTCCAATGTTGTGGCACAAAAGTTCAAAGAGATCACAGCGAAGATCAATGCCGACGCAGGGAGATCGATGACACCTGAAGAAGTCGCTCATGGTTTCATTGATGTTGCAAACGAGTCAATGTGCCGTCCAATTCGAGCTCTAACCGAGGCCCGAGGGTTCGAGACCGCTCAACACAACCTGGCCACCTTTGGTGGAGCCGGTGGGCAACACGCCTGTGAGATTGCAGCCAAGCTGGGCATCCGTCGGGTCGTCATGCACAAATACTCGAGCATTCTATCGGCCTACGGGATGGCTCTGGCAGAGGTCGTACAAGAAGCAAGAGAGCCTAGCTCAGAGACTCTAGGAGAAGACGCATTAATGCGATTGGAGGAGAAGTTTAACCTTCTGAGGCAACGAGCGTCTAATGGCTTGCTTTCTCAGGGAATCACGACCTCATCTATCGTACACGAGGAGTACTTGAACCTGCGGTATCACGGCACCGATACCAACTTCATGATTCTTCGACCCGCGGATGGCGATTGGCTGTCTGCTTTGGAGAGGGAACATTATCGAGAGCTATCCTTCACTTTTCCTCGTACACGCAGAGTTCTGGTCGACGATGTCCGCGTCCGTGGAATTGGGAAGAGTGGGGAGGTCACCAAAGACAGCGACACCTTGATTCAAGAACTGAGTGGACTTGACTTCCAACACCAGTCAAAGAACGTCAATATGATGGTAAGAGAAAACCCACGCAAACGTTGCAGAGCATATCAGACAGCTAAGACCCCAACAGAAAGAAGTCTATTTCGCAAATGGCGGCCGCCAACAGACCAAAGTGTTCCGTCTAGATGACCTGAAGCCTGGGAGCATGATTCCCGGACCAGCCATCATCATTGACCAGACTCAGACAATCATCATCGTACCCGGAGCACAAGCCAAGGTGCTCACGTCTCACGTTGTTGTCGACCTCGCCCAAGAAGCATCGAAAGACATCAGCAACGGCGAGCTGGTTGTCGACCCAATCAAGCTCAGTATCTTTGGGCACAGGTTTATGGGAATAGCAGAGGAGATGGGCAGGACACTGCAAAAGACCAGCATCTCGCTGAACATCAAGGAGCGGTTGGACTTCTCATGTGCCATCTTTAGCCCGGATGGTGAGCTGGTGGCCAACGCACCGCATGTGCCAGTACACCTCGGAAGCATGAGCTACGCGGTGAAATATCAGCATCAGCTCCACCGCGGAAAGCTAAGGCCGGGCGATGTGCTTGTTTCAAACCATCCGGAATCCGGAGGGACACACTTGCCAGGTACGACGCCATTTTGTTTTTCCTGGCTATCTCGCTTTCGAACAGATATGCTGACAACATCTCGCAGACATAACCGTCATCTCACCGGTATTTGATGACGAAACCAAGACAATTTGCTTCTACACTGCATCACGAGGACACCATCTGAATATTGGCGGGTATAGGGGCAACTCCATGCCACCGTAAGTCTGGTCCATGCACAGCAATCTTCTCTTAGACGGATTAGGCTGATGTTGAGAACAAGTGACTCTGTTGAGCTCTGGCAAGAGGGCGCCTCAATCAAGTCATTCTTCCTCGTTAGAGATGGCCACTTTGATGAAGAGGGCATCACAGCCATTCTTCTCGAGCCGGGCCAGTTCCCCGGCTGCAGTGGCTCCAGAAACCTGGGCGACAACCTGTCGGACCTCAAGGCCCAGGTCGCCGCCAACACCAAAGGGAGCAACTTGATCAAGGACCTGATGAGCGAGTACAGCCGTCCGGTAGTTCATTTCTACATGGAGAAGATCCAGGAAAACGCCGAGGGGGCTGTTCGAGAATATCTCAAGTCCGCATACCGGCGTTTCGGATCCAAACCTCTGACGGCCACGGATTATCTGGACAACGGTTCGATGATGACGGTTTCAATCAGCATCGATGAGACGGGCTTCGCAACTCTGGACTTCACTGGCACCTCGTGCGAGATGCTTTCCAACATGAACGCCCCACCTGCGATCACGTACTCGGCTTTGATCTATACACTGCGCCTCCTCATCGGCTCTGACATTCCCCTGAATCAAGGCTGCTTAGCCCCGACCAAAGTCATCCTCCCGAAGAACACCTTCCTTAACCCTTCTTCCAAGGCCGCAGTCTGTTGCGGGAACACGCTCACCTCACAACGACTCGTGGACCTCCTGCTCAAAGCCTTCCAAGCCGCCGCCGCCTCCCAGGGATGCATGAACTGCTTCGGCTTCTTTGGCAACTGCCTGGAGCCAGGCGCCAAGGAAGACGCAGACAGTCAGCCCGACGACAGCGGCGGGTTCGCCTTTGGCTACGGCGAGACCATCTGCGGCGGCGAGGGCGCGGGCCCGAGCTGGCACGGCGCCTCGGGCGTGCAGGTGCACATGACCAACACGCGCACCACGGACGTCGAGATCATAGAGAAGCGCTACCCCGTGCTGCTGCGCGAGTTTTCCATCCGCAAGGGCAGCGGCGGCGCGGGGCGGTTCAGCGGCGGCTGCGGCGTCGTGCGCGACTGGGAGTGTCGCTACCCGCTGACGTTCGGCCTCATCACGGAGCGGAGGGTCCACCAGCCGTTCGGGATGAATGGCGGGGGGGCCGGGAAGAGCGGCGCCAACTATTGGGTGCAGAAGCTGGAAGACGAGAGCGAGAGATGGGTCAACATTGGGTCGAGGGGCCAGATCAACATGAAGACCGGTGACCGCTGTGTGATCCACACGCCCGGAGGGGGTGGCTGGGGAGTGCCTTGCGATGATGAGGCTGCATCCTCGACCGACTCAATTGAGGTAGGAAAGGACGCCGACGGCCCGCTACACGTAAAGTCCTCATATCCCCGCGCAGCTGGGAGCTTTCATAATTTCTCTGCCGCTCAGGAGGCATCCTCCTAGCTCCGTAGCCCGAGGGACGGTTCGGAGAATAAAGACAGCAATTGAGTACCAGAACTAGATAGAAAGACACTGGAGCCCACATTTTCAAGCTTCTTTCCAGCAAGTGAATGCACATCTTGGAGAAAACTCAATGGTATAAGTCAGCGCTGTGGAGGAATCGAGCGTAGCACCACCGAGCGAATCGATCTGCATTTTCTAGCTCCTTTAAAGGAGCGTAGGCGGCCCATACTGATAGGCAAAGTGTGGCCCCATAGTAGGCGCAAGCGCCTAAATATATCATCTAAATACTATTTACTATACAAAATAGAGTATATATAAAAGAAAAAAGCCTCTGAATAGCTAAATCTGCCTTAAAATGGATGATTCATGACCACATTTAGTAGTAAGTAAAGTATGGAATGAGAGGCTTCGAGGCTCAATGGAGGTGATATAGAAATGGTCTGACCCCCAAATGACAAGGCCTTCTATCACTTAAGTATCTGCTAGTTGATCCTTGCTAAATGATGAACATTGACTTCCTGTTCCACCCAGCTATCTGTAGGTTTCTGAATCATTAGGCTACAATTCCGTGCCAGCCACATCCAGCTCTTGCCAGTATTCCTCCCTTGGTCGAAACACCAAGTTCGGACCAACGTGATCTGACACAGCCAAATCAAATAATTGATACTCCTCTTTCCTCCCCCTCCCGTCCGTCCTCCCAGGCTCTCCCTCCCCAAGCTTGCCAGCCTCTCCAGCCGCCCTTTCAAAGTCGAAGTACCAGAGTGTCCTCGCCACCACAAGACTCATTTCCTGGTAAGCCATCGCTTTTCCCAGACACCCTGTCTCTCCCAATGCAAATGGGGCGAAAGCAGCACGCATCATCGATACGTGCTGTTCTGTTTGTGGACTAGATTCATCCGTACCACCCTGCTCCCTGTAGGATTCCACCCACCTCTCGGGGCGGAACGCAAATGGCTCAGGAAAATAGGCCTCATTGTGCATAACGGAGTAGGGGCTGACCCCGACAATAGTGCCAGGTGGAATTGCGTGCCCATCGACAACAAACTGCTCGTGATGAGACAAATGGGGTTCCCGCCAGAACGTGCCAACAAACGGTGGTGACATGCGCATGCTCTCGTCAATTACTGCACGGAGGTATTTAGATCCGTTCAGCTGCGGTCCGCTCTGAATGGCGCGACCTGAAGCGAACTTTGTCCGGATCTCGGCGGCGAGGCGGGCATAGACGGCAGGGTAGCGCGAGAGGTAGAAGAATATGGCGCTTAGAGCTGCCGAGATAGTGGTTCCACCTGTGAGTGCGATATTTGGTCAATGAAGAGCCGATATTAACAACAGGGTGGCTAGACTCGTTGAGCTTTGGAGGTTGAAGGAGAGCGTGTGAGGATATTTGGCATAAAACCCGGTCAAATGGGCAAGAGAGAAATGTAAAGCACAATCTTACCGGCAGGGAGAAAGAAAACAGCCTCGGCCCAAAGCTCACCGCGCTTGAGGCCCTGTTCTGTGTTCACGTCGTCCGCTGCGATCGAGTAGAAGTCATGCTTTGCGTCCTTGGCCAGAGCCATGCGTGACTGGATAATACCCTGTATTGCTTGGGCGAATATCGCGCCATTTTTCCTGTTGAGTCGACCAAGCATAGGCCAACTCATTGAAATATTTGGCCAGGCCAATGCGAGGCGGTCAGTCTTATGGTTTTCAGCAATGGCAGGAGACAGCTTACTGAAAAGACTGACTACTGCGTTCATCGAGACCATGGCACGGGGAAATATCCTATTCTTTGCCTGTGTTTGCGTATAAAGCGGCTGTCCGAAGGCCAGCTGCCCAGCGATATCGGTAGCGAGGCGCTCGAAAGCTGGAGACATGTTCACTACCTTGCCTTGAGCATTCAAAAGCTGCTTCAGGAAGACATCGATCTCTTCATTCATGGTTGGCTCGAAGGCACGGAGCGAGCGGTCTGAAAGAACTTGCCCGTATACTTTCCGCTTCTGTCGGTGCCGTTCTCTGTCCAATGTTCCAAAGATGTTGACCTGGGGATTGAACTGAGTCTGTTTGTAGATATGCGCTTTGTTCACTCCTGGATTCAAGTAGATATCTGCACAACATTAGCAGATTTAGATGTTTTGTCTGATGCGGGTAGTCCGAGAGGCACTAGTGTACCTACCTTTCAGTGCTGTCGCTGTGTTGAATACCAGACGATTAGGGGCCAGTCGAATCACCGGACCTGACGGACAATGATGAGTGCTCATACTACAAACGAAGGCTTATTTGGGCTCAGTGAGGTTTGGAGGAGCTTCCGAACCGTATTTCACATGGTCATGGTATGTCCTAAGATGAAGACATTTTTTGGCAGCAAAGTAGCCGCTGTAGCCATCGGTGAGCTTCGCTAAGAGCGGACCTGGGTAGTCTCTCAGGGGATGTAAGAGCGCCGTGTAAGCCAGAGCGATAAGACCCTGACGGAGAGAGTCAGTCGCGAATTCCGTTCTGATGGAGCGGCTCGACGTGACTTGCCAACGACACCAAGGCCCCAACAGCAGACAGCAGGTCCGCTGGCAGGATTTCGGCAAAGCCCATGGTAGAGAACTCGCGCTCGCGTAAACAACAGGTCTCGATGGCAATGACGAAATATCACAGAACTGTGAACGAAAGTATAGTGATTACTATGCTTTGGGTCGAATGTGTCCCGAACTTGAAACTGGGTAAAAGACAAGCTGAGAGGCGAGCAGTACTGCCTGCTGCTGAGGGGCGCCCCATTCCTATTGGGCAGAAAATTACCAACATGTTTGCAACTGTCGATCCCGAGGTCCCTGTTGGTTTGTGCCATGCAATTTCACCTTCCCACAGCCTTATCTCAATGCTGACAACCAACCTTGGTCTGCATCTTGGTATCTAGATTGAGTGTGGTGACTGACTCCCGTGTAACTTGAACCAGTCTACTTCTGTATGCACCCTGTGTTACATTCAATCTTGCAGCGCGAAATTTGGGGGCGGCGCTAGTCCTTTAATTACTAGACTCTGTCATCCTATCTGCTGGCCATTTCAGCTTCTGGCTGTGCAGGATTGACTGATGGGTTGCCTCCTGCGTTCCGTCCCACATCTGCGCGAAATCTTGTAGCCCCCCCCCCCCTCCGCCCCGCGACGGTCGATCAAATTGTGGGATTCGAAATCACCAAATCGATTGGACGCTTTGTGAAGCGCATGAAAGCCACTGATGACAGTCAGTGGGTTGCCATGTGACTGTTCGTATCCCATGTTTCGATTGTGAGTACGTGATCAAGTGTGACTGTGGGAGGGCAACGACCGTCCGAAATGATGCTCTGGCGAGAATCGGCGCGGGACAGATCATTCCAGAAAGTATCGGTGAAAGATGATCCGTACGAATATCAAGAACCCAGCACCTCAGCGACTATCCGACTCGTCAAAGTCTCGCCAGAAAAGGTGAACGGCTGCATAGCATGCAAACTTTACCATTTCGATGAGAAACAACAAACGACCATCAGATACCATGCTATATCATACCTCTGGGGAGACCCGAAGTCAACAAGGCGGGTTTATTTGCAAGACCAGGGCAATGACTGGCGGTCCTTCCCTCTGCACGAAAACCTTTGGCGATTTCTCGACCACGCATGGAGACACCGATTGATTGTTCGACCAATTCTTCTAGACCGATCATCTTTGCCTAAATCAAAATGGCCACGAAGAGATCTCACTACAAGTGCCGCGTATGCACGCCATATACCGCAACGCAGAGCTGGTCGTGATATGGCTTCAGCTCAAGGAACTGGAGCAGCGAGGCCTGCGAAAAGTGGTCAGATCGAGCGACCGCCCCAAGCTCATGCCAAAAGTCTGGCACAGAGCATTGAAAAAGCGAATGTCATCGTATCAAGACGCCATTTGGGGCGTGATGGAAAATCCTTACTGGGAGCGCGTTTGGATAGTACAAGAGGTTGTGGTGGCGAAGCATGTGTGTGTCACAACCGAAGATGTCTCGATCGATCTCGACGACTTACGTGCCACTACGACAAGCCGATATTGCATGTCATGTTTGACGCAATGTTTGAATCGTTACCTCCCTTGACGGAATACAGGATGGCCGCACAATACCTGGGACCATGGAATACCTATGACTGTTCATCACTTTTAGAAGAATATATCACGAGCAGCAAGACAGCACAGAGACACAAGGACTTTGCAAACTTCGCCCTGCAAGCTTTCGAAGCTGTCAACATCATCAAGTCGGTGCCAGGGGCGCCCCATCCTTATCATATAAGGGATTTATCCGATGACCTCTGCGCATCTGCCGCCCAAACTGATTGGGAGCCGACCTGGCCTCAAAGTGCCGCGCTCATCGGTATTCTCCTCGCGAGGTGGACCAAGGGGCGAATCAAAATCTGGACAGATCATCGCGAGCTCAGGGGTGAGTCTGCGTCTCCTTGGCGATGTGCTGCCCATCATTCTCTCGACGGAGTGTATTCGGGCTCTGGACCAAATGACGTGATCGCTGGGTTCACCATAACGAGAGCTTGGGACCGAGAACATGTTGTGGAGGCATGCGGAGAGCAGTCTCTGGGTTGTAACGGCGCAACCATGACTTGCGAGATCCCACAAATCGGTGTTCGTCTACTGTTGACTCCACCCAACCTCGGACGTGGAGGATGTTTAATCCTTCACCGTGTAAGAGTACATATAGGATCTTGACGGAAGGAACGTCTGAGAGATAGTTACACGGACAAACGTGCACCACATTGGACAACTCAGCTCTCATTATTGACGACTTCATGGACCCCAGATCGCATACTCATGTAACCTCAGACCTCATTAACACGATATCAAAAGGCGGGTAGTGTAACTCAACACCACCCCAATCCTTCTCCACCAGGGCGACCTTGCTCAGCGACCACCCATTCTGGTCTGTATAACCATCAAAGTCAAACCAGTCACACTCATCCAGTGCTGGCATCACCCGCCAGACCGTCGCGCCCTCCCCAAGCTGCGAGGTCTCTCCGAGTCCTTCCGAGGGGTTCAGGCCGGACCCCACGCCGGGAACGGAGAAGAAACGGGCGCCGTCGGTCTCGTTCACCGCCCATCCCAGTCTGTCGATGCCCTCGAGGGCATCTGTCCCGTTGACGGAAAGGGCACGGGCGAAGAGGCTCCCACCCTCGACGTCGAGGAGAGCGTATGACTGCGGGCTGGTGTTTGTATCAGAGGTCGTGGTGGCAACCTCATCGGGGATAAGTCCCGAGTCGACGGCGATGGTGTAATTCCCCGCGAACCTCTTGCGCATGACATCAGCCAGCGCAGTTTCGAACGCCGGGATGAGGATCTCGTGGACGGCATCCCTGACGGCGGTGGGTGATATTCTGGTGCGATCCGGGTCACCCGACTCTTGAGACAGGATGACGAGCCCGTATCCGAGGTTAGGGACGACGTCGATCCAGGCGTGAGAACCAGCCGCATCGCCGGATTTACCGTAGATGTTGTAAGTCTTGTTCGCGCTGGACGTGACGGCGATCTCCCACCCGAAGCCGACTTGTTGTTTCCCGTCCGGGAGATAGAGGCGAGGCTGGAGAGACTGACGTCGCTGTGTAGTGGTGATGAGACGTGGCTCAGGGGACAGCCAAACCTGGTGGAGGTAGGCGGAGAGGTCTGCTGCAGTAGACCACATCCCAGCTGCCGGGTTGTATCCGTCGATGACGAGGTCGACCCAGTTGGCCACTCCCGGGACGGCGATGTCCTCAACAAGTTGAGGAGCCAGTGCTCCAAAAAAGGAACTTTCCATGCCCAGTGGGCCAAAGATATCCTGCTGGACATAGTCGGCCCAAGAATCGTTAGTCATAGCAAGGCTATTCCGATAGCTAGCTACAGCAGCACCAAGAACGGCAAACCCAGCATTCGAGTAGGCCGCTCTCTGACCCGGCGCGAACATCAGATTGCGCCCGCTGACATACTGGATCACCTCATCCGGCGTGACGGAGGCCCACTCCAGGCCAATCGTCGCAGCATCTGCCCGGCTCAGGGCCGTGATCATGTTGAAGTCGGTTGAGTAGCCTTCCCTAGGCAGGCCGGAGCTGTGAGTGCCCAGCATTGAGAGGGTGATCTCGCTCCCTCCGTTCTGCCAGTCCTCGTCCGGGAGGCCGAAAGAGGGCAGGACTGAACGGACGGGACTGTCGAGACTCAAAGGCTGTGTCTCAGGGTTGGCCGCGGACAAAGCACGGCTGGTGTTTTGCAAGGCTAGAGCCGAGAAAGCGGCCAAGTTCTTGGATACGGAGGCAATGCGGAAGACGGAGTCACTGGTGATGCTGGCCGAACCACCCGATGTATCGTTCATTTTAAGGCTGCCGTGGTTGAATGCGAAGGCAAGGCCTGGTCTGGAGGCGTGCACCTGGAAGATGATCAGGAAATCATAGCCTGACCAGAGTCAGGGGAAGATGCGTACCACGGCAAAACTGAGGCCATCGCTGGTAGTGTTGTTGAACAGACTGGAGAGGCTCTGCTGCACCTGTGCAAAAGCTGCTGTGATGGCTTCATTCTGTAAGACGGCTGGGTCTGAGAGCAAAACGCCGGGAACATCTGGTACACATGCTGAAGCAACGAAGGAAAAGAAGAGGCTCAGAGCCAACCAAACCCATGTAAAGGGCACCTTGCTCGAGTCACGTCTGCCACGCCACATCTCACGAGAGGATCATACTCAAAGAGCAGCAGATGCTGAACTTGAAAGTAGCTTCTCATTAACGTTGAGGTGGAGGTAGAGGATGAGACGACGACAGGACTTATTAGGACTAGCATGGCATCATTCCAGATGTTCCGAAGGAACGGCGGGTATTCAAGGTTTCCAAGAGACATCCACCCATTGAAAACCTTAAAGAAATGAATACCACAATGCATGCGGGTCTACCGGCCGTCCCAAGAGCGGCCCCAGCTTGGATTCTCGAGGCTGCCTTCATCATGTCTGAATTGTTCAAGCCGGATATAAATGACCATGTTTGTTCATTTCTTAGACGCCTCATTGGACAAGGAGCCAGTAATCTAACGCAGCAGCTTGTGCACGAAATCAACCCGGTCAGATTAGAAGTCACTCGTGACAGCACAGCACGTATTGATGAATGGATGACTCGATGTAAATGCCCAGAAGATTGTTTTGCACGCTTCGATCGTTGTTGCCCCTCGAGATGTAATTTGATTGGAATTTGTAAAGAGAAGACAGTAATGGCTTCGTAGGTCCGCAACAAGGGAAAGGAACAGGGGAGCTTGGCGTTCAGGGGCTCTTTGACGCGGGGAGCTCCTCCGGCCCCGCCTCCCCCACAGCGGGGTTCGGAGCTCCCTGTTAAGCTCCTGGCCTGTCCACGTAGGGCTGACCTAGGGCCTCTTATCTGATAACAGAGCTGGAGCAAATTGTAGCAGCACTCCCTGGGCAAGATTATGACTCGAACTGGGGTGACTCTGTGTCACGGTTTGAATTCCTACAATTTCAAGCCCCTCAAACCTCCAATTGTTCTTCTTTCCAACTCTTTGCCTTTTCCCTTACAAAATACTGTCGCATTAAAAGCTATAGCTCCCCAAGAACGCATGAGGCCCCCTTAGCGAGACCGGAGCTGCTGTGACGATGGCATCAGGCAAGAAGTAACTAGAACATGCTGTGGGGAGGTCGCTTCACTGGTACGCCTTCAAGATATCCTTAGCCCCGAGAATTTTGTTTATGTCTCTTTGAGAGCCATGGATGAGCATCAGAGTCCAATTGGCATTTGAATGGCCTCTTGAGATTTCAATTGAACCTCAGCAGCCCAGCCCAGCCAAGCTAACGACCTTGTCCTCCCACAGGCGGCCTCGACCCTCTCATGGAGTAGTACAACGAGTCCCTTTCCTTCGACAACGTGCTCCATAAGCAAGATATTCTCGGCTCCATTGCCTTTGCTCGCGCCAACACCAAGGCCAGCCGCCTGACCCAAGACGAGTTCGCGAAGATCGAGGCCGGCCTGCTGGAGGTCGAGAAGGAGTGGGAGAGCGGCACCTTCAAGAGCGTCCCCGGCGCCGACGAGGACATCCACACCGCCAACGAGCGCCGCCTGGGCGAGATCATCGGCAAGGAAATCGCCGGCAAGCTGCACACCGGCCGCGGCCGCAGCCGCAACGAGCAGATCGCCACCGACGTACGCCTGTGACTGCGCGACGAGCTGGGCAGGCTCGAGGGCTTCCTCAAGAGCTTCCTGCAGGTCAGCGCGGGGCGCGCCGAGTCTGAGATCGACTACGTCATGCCTGGGTACACCCACCTGGCAGCGCGTCCAGCCCATTGTGGCAAGAGCGGCCGTGCATTTGGGCACATGGCTGGTTTTATGATGACACTGAAGGGCCTGCCATCCACATACAACAAGGACCTGCAGGAGTCTGTCGAGCCACTGCTCGACCACGTCAAGACGGTCGGTAACAGCATTCAGATCGCCGAGGGTGTCCTATCGAAACTGGCCACACAACCTGAAAAGATGCGCGCGCCGCGCTCGATCCCTTCATACTAGCCACCGACGTAGCCGACTACCTGGTGCGCAAGGGTGTGCCGTTCCGGAAGATGTACCACATTAGCGGGCAATATGTGGCGCTTAGCGAGCAGACGGGCACGCCGATAAACGAGCTTATATATAAGCAGATGAAGGGCGTAGACGCGCGGTTTGAGGAGGATATTGCTGAGTCGTTTGACTACGAGAAGAGCGTCGAGATGAGGGCTGCCAATGGTGGCACGAGCAAGGCATTTGCGCTGGAGCAGGTCAAGGTTCTGACCGGCATGATTGCTTGATAGATCGATTGTCTGGCCCCACTGTACCGGCTATATAGGGAGGGCGTAAACGGTTGTTAAGCAGTGCAGTTACTGTTTATAGGCTAAACTGCAGGTATTTAAAAGAGAAAGTTAAAACGTTTATTTTAACTTATAATTAAAGAAGTAAGCGGTTTAAACCTTAACTAACCGTTTAGCTATATATAAACAAGTTTAATATAATTTATTACGTAAGCACTTAAAAGGAGAAAGTTACTCTTTTTATAATAATTATTAACTAGTTAAATAAAAGGAAAAGGTAGGAGAGAAAAAGGAAGGTTTAAAAGGGGAATAAAATTTTAAAAAGAAGCTTTAAAAGCAGAAGTAGAAAAATCTTTTAACTAGAAAGAATCTTTATAATAAAAGAAATCTTTAAAATAAAAGGGATCTTTAAAACTTAATTCTTTCTCAGGCAGAATTAATATTAAAGCCTTTTTTACGGAAATACCTTTCTGTCGTCTGCTAACTGGTCCTTTCTCTGAACCGCTTATGTAGTTTTAAGCCGCTTAAAGATTTCAAATCGCTTAGAGATTTAAACGGTCTAACTTCCTCTCCTGATTTTAAACCGCTCACCTGCCCCCAGTCTAGCCGGTAGAGCATGTTTCTACGGAAAAGAGAATGGAAAAGGAATTTGTTTTCTAGACATGTCTACCTAAGTACTAACGAGGACTGAAAATCAAAGATTTTGATGAGCTCGAGTGCGCTTCTTTCTATTTCACGAGGTGTCTTGCTGCACCCAGGCCGACTTCAGGACTTTCCCAGCTCTTCCTCACCTGTGTAGATGCAGGCTTTTCATGCCACCATGCCTTTATCTGACGCATTTAGCCGGAGATGGCATGCCGAAAGTAGTTGCCCTTCAAGCCGAGGATCGGCTGCATTCTTCGCACGCCTCTCTCGTCGCACGAATGGTCTTCCTCCTGCCAGTTCTGGTGTCAGATGATAAGTCCAAGGTCCTTAATTGGCAGGTTTCGAGGGGTACGATTTTGCGTGGTGGATGCAATAATGCAGTGACGCCTGTCTGCGCTGCATCTTGACGCGGCCGGTCAAGAGAGGGTCGAATCAAATCATGGCACCCCGCCCAACTGTTTGACGTGCTGACATCGGTCCGAGCCTCAGAAAATGTTCATCGGGCCCGCTATCCACTACAATTGATGCTATCCATCCAGCCCATTACACCAGGAAGAAAGATATAGTGTTGTCTGTATCTTGCAAAATGCCTGTTGAAAGCCCTTGCAACCAGACTGGTAACGAGAACAACGTTCAAGAAACCACAACTCTAACCAACAAACAATTGTCACCGCCCGCATCGAACCGGGATACAGAGGTCTTCCTCACCCCTCCTCCGAGTCCACAAGCTCAACGGTCAGACAAGTCTCCATCGACGCCGCAGAGACCGACTTGTCAAGGGAGTAAAATACTTCCCACGCCAGACTCCAGCCCTAAAAGTATCACATCTCATGGGCGAGCTACACAGCCCAGGCCTCTCGGACAAGAGGGCAACGGGGAGGACATATCTCGAGGAACCGATGACCTTGATTCGTTAAGCTCCGGCAACCTGGCACGTATAAGGACTCCAGCTGGGGCGCCTCGTACCCAAGCGAGGTCCGTCTGCCCACGGCCTTCCAACCGACGCGTGCGGAGCGCCTTGGAGTTGATCGAGCAAGTCCGCGATACAAAGTATAACAAGGCTCGCAACAGAGAGTTTTACTCGCAGAGGAAACTACTTCCTAATGAGTACAAACAGCTTCGGAGCCTAATAACTGGGTCTGACGATGATGATCTGAAGAAGTACTATTACGATAAATTGAGGTCTGATGTTCTTGCACCAAACCTTGAGACCATGCGGCTGACTCTAGAAAAGAAAACGGAGATTCGTACAGAAAAGATCGGAGGGTACACAGATACCCCCCGCTATAGCTAATTAAAGCCCGCTATTTAACCTTACCCCCTAACCCCTATAATACGTTTTATTATTATAATAACTATTACCCTATATAGCCTTTATTATTATTAAACTTTATTTAATTACTTTTTTATTATTATTAATTTAAATTAATTAATTTAACTTTAATATCTTATTTAAATTATTAAACTTTTATTTTCTTAATATTATAATAATAATAAAAGTATTAAATTATTTAAATTTTAAAGTTTAATAATAACCTCTTTATTATAAATAAAATAAAAATATTATTATAATAAATTATTAATAGTTAAAACTTTTTATTTGTTTTATATTTTTAAAACCCTTTATATTAATTTAAATAAGTTAATAAAATTATTTAATTTCTTTATAATAATTAAAAGTTTATAGCTAACTTATATAATAATAATATATAATAAAGATATTTAATAACTTTTAATTATAATAATAAATAATACTTTAATAATTAAAAATAATTATAAATTATTATTATAAATTTAAATAATTAAATATTTTAATAAATATAGCGATAATATAGTATAATTATAGCGAAAAGAATATTTAAGTTTAATACCTTTAAAATTAATATAATAATATATATATTAAATTTAATAGTAAGCGTTATTTTTATATTAAAGGCTATATATATTTATATACCCTTCGATTTTTTCTATATAAATCTTTATTTTTTTAAAAATTTAGTAAATTTTATAGCCTTATTTAAATTAGCTTTAAGGTTTTTATAAGTATTAAACCTATTTTAAAAAAGATTTTTAAAAAAAAGAAAGGTTAAAAAGTATTAAGCGCTAATAATTTATTATAATAATATTAATACTTTAATTGTAATAATTATTTTATTATTATATCCTAAAATCCGAATAATTTAAGGTTTCCGATATTATTATAATAGCAGAAAATCGAAATCTAAATATAAAGAGTATATTTTTAAAGTTAAATTAAATAATTTTAATAAAATATTATTTAATTTAATAAAATATTATTAATAAGTAAATAAGTTAAGTATAGTGGTAATAGGCGCTACGTAAGGTGTTAATTACTATAGCTATAGAATGTATTATAGGTGGTTAAAGTATGGTTGAAATAGCATAGTCTAATTGGCTAGCGTTACTTAGTTAGTGCGAGCCGGTAAATCCTCCGATTTAGCCGGTGTGAATCTCTGATTTCTTTTTCTTCCGCCTGCTTCCTAAATCGACTAAGTGCCACCGGCAGGAGATTATGTAAACACTTCCTCCGCAGAGTGATAACATTTACGACCCCTGGGTGTTTGCTGTAGTGCATGTAACCCATCGCAGGATTTGTGTGCTCTGATGCTATGGCGAGGACTATGAAGCCTCTGAATGATCTACCAGAAGCCCAAGCTCCATGGAGTCTTGGTTAATCGTTCGGGGCTTCGGATGTCTTGGTCTTCGGGAGTTAAGGCGTGGTTTGGTGCGGCGGACAGAGCGTCTGGTCCCATCTTCCCGTGGTGTATGGCCATCGCCTGGATGTGACTGGCCTAGGGGCGTCACTGAGTGAAAGACGGGCTGCCTATATGTAGAGTGCCGTGAGGAGCCTATCTGGGTAGAGAGGCCGGCGTTGAGTTGGTGGCAGCCATTGCTGGCGATTAGGCTAAGCGGTTGTGGTGAGGAGACGGCGGATATATAAAGGGGAGGAGTGGTCGTGCGTACAATCCAGAAGGATGTCCGGGTTGTCTTTCGACTAAGTCTCTTGGACGCCCTTCTTACAATATTAATCTCTTGCCCTATCCTGCTCGAAGACTACGCACCATAGCATCCTCCGTACCCAGGAACCCTCTTACCCAGCTGCACTCGGCACCAGCGTCTCCTCCCCGGGCTCCTTATCGTCCTTTTGCCTCCGATGCTGGGCCAGATGCTATCAAGGAGCGTAAGAATCTCTCTGGCCGCCGTAGCAAGCGTGAGATCACGCTTCTCCGCAGCATCCACACGCTTATACAAGACAATAACTATAAGGCGTACCTAGTTATCAACCAACGTGACACTAATCGCTATATTATCTATAACTCGGAACCAGGCCCAGGCTGGCCATATGACTATAAGAGACTGGTAAGTAGCGTTTATTTTGTCTATTCTTTGGATCGTTATTATTCATATTATATCATAACATTTAATTCCTCTATCTCCGTGCTTTCTTCATGTCTTTAAGTCTCGACGTTGTATGTGCGACTCCTTCTCTATACCTCTCTTATCCATTGTCTCGGAATATCACTTGACCGTTGCCTCTTTCCTTTAAAATATTAATCTTGTGCAGACTCCAGCTGACGGCGATCTGGCATGCAGAAATAGTGGCATCCGTTACTAGATATCAATATGCCGTCTAAGCCTGGAAAAACCATGTGTAAGGCACTTAAGATTAAGCTGGCCCTCGAGGAAGAAACGGTTCCTGATGACGAGGCCGAGGACCTGGAGATCACCCGGCCCCCTATGTTCATGATGGATTAGCCATTGGGTAACCATAATTATGGAGTTGTCCCTTAGCTTAGTAGCCCAATTAAGCTTGGAAAGCTACCTAGGTAGCGTAATAAAATACCGTTCCGCCCTTAGCTGTGCAGAAATGTTTCGTCCCTCTGGAATTTGAGATTCTTATCCCATCTAAGCGTATTTGTGCGAGCACCCCGGACCTGAGCACCACCAGCCTACGGACACCACCCTCTAGCGGCCCATGTACGCCCACTCCGATTCCTGGAGAGCACGATAGCATCAGTATTGACCCGTAGCTTTAATCGGCTTAGCCGTATACGCCTCCGAATAGAATCTCCCGCAGACCAGCTATATCCGGGGCTCTGTACCCTGTTGAGAAATATGCAATGCTATCCCCGGGAACTGGCACTTTAGCTACTCTGATTACGCCTACCCCGCTGCCCGGCGAGCACGATGGCATCATTATTGACCCATAGTTGCTTTAATCGACTGAGCAACCCCCGAATAGAGCCCCCTGCGGACCAGCTGCGCCCGGGGCTTGGTACCCTGCTGAGCAATATGTACTGCTGCCTTTAGGAGCTGGCAGTTCGGTGATACCTAGGTGCCTACCGGCAGGCGTATTTAAAGTCGAGACGAGATGGGCAGATTTGCGGACCTGCGGTTACCCTTTAGCAGTCTTAACCATACTCCTAACCCCCCGGCGAGAGACTTAGTAGGGAAGTTTGTCTGCGGCTGGCGTAAGATAGGCTGAAGTAGGCTGCCGGGATAAGTTGCTTGAGGCGCTCTTTGTATTTATATATGTTATCTTTCAGTGGATTATCAGTGTGTTTATCGTTTGTTTCTATTATATGGTTAGCTAAATTTATATAGACTGGAAAAGACGGCAGGCGCTTTTTTAAAATAGGAGTAATATTAGTGTATTGACTTTTAATATATAGCGTGTAAATGCTATATCCACCAGCGAGATTGTAGTCCTAAATGCCAGTAACAAAGTCTTGCTAGGAATCTAGACCATTCTATATTTGACTTTGAAATCAGCAGTTTTCCAAAGTCCCCTTATTTATATTTACCCGTGTGACTCTGTGCTTTTTACTGTCGTGTTTCAAGGAATTTGCGAAACACACAAGACAAACCGTCTTCCTGCAAGACTTGCGGACAAATGCCGTGTCCTTCAGCTCCATAGAACAGATGCTACACCAGAGGCGTACCTTACAGACCTCCTTCACCAAAAGAGACTTGCTTACGCAGTCAGTATGTAACCTCAGACAGAATTTCTTGTTAAGGCGGTTCTTGGTCTGGTTCCCGCGAAGGTCCACCTGGTAGCAGTTGACATAGAATGGGATTCCATCCATCTTATCTCTCAGCGGCATTATCGCATCTCCCCTTGCGAGACGCTCGATCTGTGATCCGCCCATGACCACTTGGACGCGACCTGGCGACATCTGGAAACCTCCAACTGCCCAGTTTAGATCATAGGTTGATGACGGGCCATTCAAGACATTGTTAGGCTGCCCAATTGCCAGGGAAGGCCTAGATGCGCCCTCAAGGTGATAGTTAGGGTCGCAGACCAGAGAATACTCCACCGCCCGATGCAGGTAAAAAGACTTGGTTGTGAGCACCGGAGGTAGCTCTCCACATCCCCGGGCGAACATGAACGCGGCCTCGTCGTCCGCAAAACTCATACCAGCTTGCCCGTCCACCTTGTGGAGGACGGTCTGCAAGCCGATGGCCGACTTCCCCAGGGCTTCAAGTGGTGACGGCATATTGATGACGGAAACTGAAGCTCCTGCGGAGACGGCAGACATCCTGCTTGATGGGTTAGTCACGAGCGCAGGTCTTGGCGTTGAGGGCACGTACGGGTGAGCTTCCTGGTCGGCTAAGAACGCGTGCGTGATGCCGACATTTCTGCCTGATGTAGCCTTTGCCTTAGAGACTACAGAGGCGGTCCTGTCTCGTAGCCCGGGACATTAACAGCTGCCACCCATGAACAAGATACCGAAGTCCTTCCCCAAAGCCTCTAGGCTGTCAGAGTCGAATATCACGATAACGAATAAGGCCTATATATAGCCCACTTTATTCGGCTATATAGCGGCTTCGAAGCAACAAGGGCTTTAAAACTAAAACTTAATTCTTTAAGTTTAATATAGTTACCCTTTTAGGCCCGTTACTCTACCTTTATACCCTTATACCTAATAATTTTAAACCTCTACCTTAACCGGAAGGTAAACCGGCAAGCCTATTATAAATAGTAAAGTAATAGCTAATAAGATGCTAAGTAAAAGCTATATAAAAGCTTTATAAAAGTTAATAGCTAATTAAATGCTAAATAAAAGCTAAAGATATAAAGCTATATAAAAGCCGTATAAAAGCTATATTAAAGAAGTAGTATAAAAGCTATATAAAAGCTATATAAAAAAAATAATATAAAAGCTATATAAAAGCCGCGTAAAAGTAATATAAAAGCAAGTATTTAAGAGAACCTATAGTTATTATTATAAAGTAGTTAACTATAAAATAAAGCCTTTATAGCTTAATTAGCTATAAAGTAAATAAAAAGTATTTTAAACGCTATATCTATATTATAGCGGCGGGTAAAAATCCCGCTAAGCTTTTTAAAATAGCTTTTTAAATCCTTAATAAAAAAGCTTACTACTTTATATTAAATAATAATAGAATTAAAACTAATACTTAAAAGCTATAAGAAAGCGGCGATCTAATTATATAAATAGCGCAGAGTTACACTTTATTACTTTATATCTAAATAAATTTTTTTTTTTTTAGGTTTAGCTATAAGTAAGTGCTTTATTAGAAAAGAACCGAAGCCGAGATAGCTAAGTTAATAAAGTATTAAGTTTAAGTTTAAGATTTAAAATTTAAAATTTAAGTTATAGCTTATAAGAAATTCTATAAAGATTTTAAGTTTAATTTTTGCTAAAAGGTTTTTTTTTTTATTTTTTTTTTTATAGCTGTAAAGGTATAGCCTTAAAAAGAGGGCCGAAAAACCTTTAGTTTTAATTTTTATACCTAATTTTTATACCGAAGTAGTAAAGCAATATAGAAGTAGTAAAGCTGTAAAAGTAACGCTAAAGTAGTATAAAAGTAGTATAAAAGTAGTAAAGCCGTAGGGATATAGCTTAGGAAGGGAAAGTAACCTATTAAAGTCGAATATTATAATAACGAATAAGGCCTATATATAGCCTACTTTATTCGGCTATATAGCGGCTTTAAAGCAGCGAGGGCTCTGGGATTAGAACTTAGTCCTTTAGGTTTAATACAGTTACCCTTCTGGGCCCGTCACTCTGCCTTTACACCCTTACACCTGATATAGGCGGTGGATCTCTTTCGACAACGCCCGCTCGCCGGCCGCAAAGGCGTCGGAGAACACACTGCTAAGCCTTTCTGGCTCTACGACCTAATCCGGGCAACTCCGGCCGTGAAGAGTGATGAGTCTTTTATTGCGGATGCATTCCTCGTAATGGAGTTCCTGTTTCTGTCGCTCAAAGTCCTGCAGGAAAGCAGCTATCTCGCCCGGGCTAATGTCTGTCTCCCGCATCAGAGGGGCCAACTTTTTCTTGACTATTTGTAGGACTCTGCTGTTTGCGATGTGGCTGCCGCCCTTTGTTCCTGAGACATGTGTCAGATATTCTCTCTCTGGGGAAAGGTGGCTTGCAATTACCTGAAAGCCAGCCAGAACCAAGGCTGGTCTGGCTGTGAGATAGGTGGCCGGCGTCGTCGAAGTAGAGGTTGACCACCTGTAGGTTGAGACTGCTGCTTCCCCAGTCGGCGATAAGGAGGTGGAGGCCGTCTTTCGTGTTCATTCCATCGAAGAGTTTATGGCGTGCTGCTGCATTCGTCCCCTCTACAGGGTCATAGAAATCGTCGCTCACATAGATAGCAGCAGCCTGGCCCTCGCTAACCTCAATCCGGCGAGGGATGTCTGGCCAGATCTCATCTATCCACTTGTGATAGTAGATGATGTACTTGTCAAGATCGTCCCACTTCTCGTCGCCGCACAAGTAGTTCGGGAAGGTAAAGGCTAGCGCCTGGATGTCACAAGAGTGGTTTGTTGCGGTCTGAGCGGCTGCATCATGAAGCCACTCGAAATGGGCACGAAGCGCCTGTCTCAGTGTTTCCTCTTTGACACGTCCATCTTTGATTGCTTCAAGCAGTTCGTCAGAATCTAGAAACATGTTAGATCTCTCCAGCCGGGGACAGGGCACGACGAGGGCATATTTGGTAACTCCTTTAAAGTACTTTTGCGCCTGATGCCGGCCATATACAGGAAGATCGTCTTGAGCCGTATGGTGAGGTCACTCTTCCCGGCATGCCTTCCTACCGACAGCTTGCCATCCTTCTCGAGGGCGGCCAGCGCGGGGTGTTCGAAAATGCCCAGGCCGTCTGAGTTGACCTGACCCGTGCGTGGTACTGTCACGCGGTGAAGCTCTGTCCGACCGCCATCCCGTTTGAAAGCCAGCGAGATCTTGGAGCCATAGGCACCAAAGTCCAGCCCTAGTGCTGCTCTGTATTCTTGTTAGTTAAGGTGATATGACTGGGAGGCGAGTAAAATATTGTAGTCTGAAGCCTGCATTCTGGGCCGCGGTTTGCTGGTCTTCATAAGGGACGTATTCGCTCATCTTCTAGTACAGGTGTGGCCCCAAGGATGAGATTTCCTCTCTAAATTTAGCAAGGAGCCTGGGCCGGATGTCCAAGAGTTGAGATTTAGATACGGATGGAACCGTGCTACTGTGCAATGCAGGTTGTCTTGACAACAGTCCAGGAGCAAAGAGCCAGCTGCCCAGGCATCATCATCGTCAGCATTGATAACTCACAATTGCATACTGGAAAGTGACAAACTGTGTGGTGATCCTTGGCGATCCCCATCAAATCACAGGTTGGGTCCCACTCATATGCAGCCTCCCGCAAACATAGGACGCGGTTGCAGCGCAGGTCGTTGCTCCTGCAAGACTGTACATGACAGCTTGACCAAGAGGTGACAAGGGATGGAACACCCATGTACACCTTCCTGCATGCCCAGGTATCTTTTAGACACACTTCAAGTCCTGGGCACATCATTTCAGACATGAGGGGTTCCAGTCAATTCTGCCTTTGTTGGTTCCTTTGTTCATTTCTCACCTTTGCTCCAAAACATTCTGGCACTTTCCTTCTCACGTCCTCCTCACAAGCTCACCGCGCGAAATGCCTCCCTTCAACGCCGAACGGGGGAGGCTGGCCGCAGAGGCAGCCCGAGAAGCCATCCGTATGGAAGAGGCCGGAGCAGAGGAGGGCTGGCAAACAGTGCGCAAGGCATGCGAGGAGAATGGTGCGATCCCTAGCCTCGCCTGGAAATACCGAAACATCCTCAAGGCAGGCCAACCACTCCCTGGCGGTTTAAGCCTTAACGGACCGTCCACGAGAATCCAAAAGAAGAGGTTCAGCGTGCCTCCCGTCACAACGACACCGATACAGTCATCTACGGCCGCAAAAAGACGACGCCAACAGAGGGCCAAACCGTCCCTGGTTGCCGAGGTCAATGCGGTTCCTGGATTTCGATTCAGTGAGGACGGGGAACGCATAGCCTGCACCAATTGCAACTGGGAGGATACTGCTTCGGTGTTCCGAGCTCACGGACATTTGATGGAGCGGCACCCACGCGTCGTGTCCGAGCTGTTCAAGACCCTCAGGGCACAGTCGGCACCCGTCCAAGTATCGACCACGCAGAGCACGCTCCGGGACGCACAATACCGTGAGGCGACGCCGGTCCAGCGCCATGTTTCGCGCTGTTTATCGCCCGACGAGCTAGCGCCAGAAGAGCCGGAGGCGCTTCCACGCCGCCCCTTGCCTTCCGTCGAAGAGGCAGCATTTGGTCTCCTCATGAAGTTCGACCATATCCGGTCCGCAAAATTCCAGGCCATGATAGACATGCGGGAAACATTTCAGGTCGCAAAGACGCAGGAACGGCAGCAGTACCAGGCATGGCAGGAGGAAGCCGAGGCAGAGATCTTGCAGCGAAGGGAGCGTGGCCTCTACGAAGACGCTCAGCGACTGGCGCATGCGCTACTTGACCCGAAGAAGTTCCTGCCTCGGGGATTTCGTGCTCGTCTACCAGTCCGAGACGGGCAACGAGGTGTTCAGGATGACAGGGACTGACCCTCGGGGGAAGGAGATGAGGAACGCGCTGACGTCTGTGGCCGAACAAGATCCTGCCTGCGCAGACGCCTCCAGTCATGCCTCCACTCACGCGTGTCCTATCTCAGGTCCTCCTGCGGGGCGTGTCTTTGGCAATGTCGCTGGAGTTGATCATGGCGGTCGTCTAGACACCGCCAAGACCACCACCAGTGCTCTGGCTGTTTCTGATGATGCAAATCGCCAGGACCGCTCGACCCTGAACGAGGAGAGTGCGCTGGCCTTCTGCAACCTGTGCATGGCAGCCCACCACGGCGAATGCGCCGAGCTATAAGGGGTTCCATACTTCGGTACTGTCGGCAGCAGTCTCGTTTGGAAAACCGTTACGGCTCACGGACTGTGGAAAGCTTAGGCTGGAGTCTAGCAGAGAATTTGGCCTGGAAGATATGTGTTAATGCCAATCCCCCTTATAATAGCCAGGTAGCCATGACACGTGGCAGCTAAGTCTACCCCTTGAATAGAATTCTTGTCCAGAACTACGAGTTGCCCAGTGGTTGTGGAGAATGTTCTTAAAGTTCTCCACGAGCGATTCCATCATGAGTGTTGAGCAGCAGTTTATACCCCCAGGTTTATAAAGACGGTGGTTGTCATTCGGGCGAGGTGAAAACTGTCTCGACGAAATAAAACCCACACGTCCAGATAGGATGCGTCCCGTTTTATGCAGTACCCAAGCTAGCGTCATGCGCGGCGGCAGACTAATACATGACGCAATAGGGATGCTCGTTGTTTGCCTCTATCTGTTGCAAGCAAAGTGTTACCCCCCCCCCCGGCTCCTTAGCGCGCGTCCCGACCGCTATACTTTAAAACCCCTTCCTACACGCGCGCGCCCGCGTAGCGTTTACTTCGCTTTTTTATACTTTTAGAATATTAAACCCTCTGCTATTTAAGTGCGCCTATATAGCGTTTTCGCGCCCTTTTTATATTTAATACGCACCTTATATTTTTTACCTTTCTCGAGACTATTTATATTATTATTAAATTAGAAAGGGGCTTATAGCTTATAAGCGCTATAGAAATACTAATTAAGCAGAAAGCTAAAAAGAATAAGGATAAGTATAAGTATAAAAAAGAAGGGTAGGCGTATTATAAGCGCGTATATAAAAAAATGCTATCTTTTTTAATGTGGCGGTCGGGACTTTAGGATTATGCTAAGGAGCCGGGGGGGGGGGGGTAACACTTTACTTACAATAAATAGCTGCACCCGACCTATATTAAAGAAAACCGCTATCTTTCTTAAGCGAAGTAAGCCCCCCCTTTAGTTACTTAGCACGGGCCTAACTACTATACCTAAATTTATAGACGGGTTAAGGCTAATAGTAATTTTAACTAATTCCTTATTATTATCCTTATTATTAACGCCCTGTTAAGATTTTTATAATAAGGGGCTACTATTTAATAAAGACCGAATTATAAAGTTTATAGTTTTATTTACACCTTAACTTATCGCCGCTTAATAGATAAATTAAAGCTAAATTCCGTTATAATTAAGCTATAATAAAGCATTACCGTAGTTAAATTACCGCTATAGGTATTATAGCCCTAACTATACCGTTATTATCGCCGTTAAATAACGTAAAGCTAAAATAATAAGCTTTAAAGGTTTATAATCTTTCTTTTCTTATAATAAAATTACTAAACCCGATTAATACCCGATTTATATAATTTAAAAGCTAAAAGATCTTTTAATCGAAAAGCCGGATATATATTTTAATAAAATATAGCTATTCCTTATCGATTATTACTATATTAATTACTTAATTAGGATAATTTTATAAGCCCTAATAAAAAATAATTAATTAAATAAAAAAATTTATATATTAGCTTACTAATATAATAAAAACCTTTATAGCTATTACCTCTTTAAAATCTTAAAAGCTATATATACCGTTAATATATTTATTTTTTATAATAAGTTTACTATTAATAAAAGGAATAATATAAAAAGAATTAAATAGGTATTAATTAAATATACGCTATAAATATAAAATCTTTTTAAATAAAGCGCTTATTGCTATATATTACTTATAATAATAATTAATAGCCTGCTTAATATAACGGTATATAAGGGCTATATTATAAAGAAGTTCTTTTTATTATAGCTAAAAAAAAAGGTTTTACCTTAAATAAATTTATATTTAGGCTTATAATCGATCTTAATATTAAATAATACCTTATAATATTATAATAAAAGGATTTATATAACTATTAAAAGAAAAGGTATTAAGCTAATTTATTTATTATTATATTTATTAGAATTTAATCTAATTAAGGCTTATTTTAATAATTTAAAAAAGTATATATAGTATTAATATTAATTTAAAATAAGCGATTTTAATATAAATAAAAAATTTATAAATTTTTTATACTTTTATATTAATAAGGTTAATTAATATATTAAGGCTATCGAGAGATATTTTTATTATATAAAGATATTAATAAAAAGGTTTAAAGCTATTAATTAAAATAAGAGTAATTAAAAATAGTAAGGAGTTAAGGAAATATAAGTTTTTAATAAATATAGGGTAAAGGAAAAAAGATATAATTAAAAAAGTTAATTAATAGGTTATAAGTTAATATTATTTTAAAAATAAAAGCTATAATATAGTAAATATATTAAATTATTTTAGGCTTTATAATATATAAAAACTACTTTTTATATATATACTTTTTTAATTAATTATAGCTATTTTATAAATTAAAAAAATATTACTTTTACTTATATACTATTTATCGTTATTACTTATATTTTCCTTTATATATAATTACCGCTTCTTTTATTTAAAAACCTATTAAAATATTTACCGAATTACTTTTTTATAGCTAAAAATTAGTTTAATAATATTAATAGGCTTATAACCCTTTTCGCTAATATAGTTTAACCTATATATATAGCCTAATATTAAAAAAAGCTATATAGTTAATTAGAATATATTTAAAGGGCTTATCGCTTTATATATTTTTAATTTTAGCTTATAGATTATATAGCTTATTATTTACTATCTACTATATTAATAATAGTAACAGCGGTAATAGGTTCTTATTATTATTATTATTATTATTGCTTTTAAAGAAATTAAAAAAGTTCTTCTTTTTTTTTAAATATAGCTTTATAAGTTTTTTAATTAATATAATAAAACCTAGGCCCCTTTTATTAAATTAAGCGTTATTTTTCCTATAAAGGGCTTATAAATTTAAACCCTTTTTTTTTATTATTTATTATAGCTACTTAAGTTACTTTTTTTTTTAAATTAATAAAAAATACTTATAAACTAATTTTATAATAAATTTTTAATATAAAACCTTTTAATTGCTAATAACTTAAAGCAGTAATAAGGATAATATTATAAGCCTATATTTTCTTTATAAGCTTTCCGGCTAATTTATAAAAAGGGCGATTATTAACGGCGGTAATAGTAAAGGTAATATTAACAGTTTTTTAAAGCCTTATAATAGCAGTAGTAGTAGCTATATTTAACTATACTTAAAGCTTAAGGTATAAAGGTTTATCGATAAATTAATTATTATATTAAACCTATTTTCCTTTTACTTTACCCTTTTTTTCTATTTTTTTTATAGCTAACTAATATTAATATTATTATTAAAAGGTTCCTTATTACTTTAATTACTTTCGGCCTACCGTTATTATTTAATAAAAAGTTTTTCTAATAGCTTATAAATAGCAGCTTTACCTTTAATTATTACTTATACCTATTTTTATAAATTATTATTAATTAAACTAATATATAAATAATTCTTTATTACTTAGTATTATTACTATAATAAGTTAGCTTAATTACGGTAATAATAATTAGCTTTATAATATATATTTAACTTATATTTCTATTAATTTATTAGCTTTTTATATATTGCTTATAAAGGGTTTTTATTATAGTTTATATCTTTAAGTTATTAAGTAATAATTAACCCGGGCTAAATTATTATAAATAATAAACTTTTATTAAATATAATAATATTTTTTATACGCTTTATACCTATTTAACCGTTTATAAGGCTAGCAATATATTATAGCCTATTAAAGGCTTTGGAAAGTAATTACCTTAAAGTTTTCCTTACTTATAGCGTTATTTATACCGGCATTGCCGGTATAATAATTACTTTATATATATATATAAAGGTTAGAAAGTAAAGGCCCTTAATTAATAAAAATACGCTTATTAAACTAATATAGTTAAATACTTCTTTAAGGTAGTTTATAATTAATTTATAGATTTTTAACTAATTAATTAAAGTTTTTTATTTAAATAATTAGCTAGCCTTAATAAAGATTTTAATTAACTTAATTATAACCCCCTTAATATCTTTAAATTTAGCTATAACCCGCTTCTTTATAGCGATAAATAGCCTTATTTTAAAAATATAAAGATTTATTACTTTAAATCTATTTTTAAAATCGATAAAGCGGTATACCGTTAATAGCATTTAAGAAAGCTTTATACTAATAATCTTTATATATAATATTAGCGTTATATTATCTAATAACTTTAGTAATAAATAGCTTTTTAAAAGCTTAATATTACTTTTAATATTATTTAATATTATAGCTATTTTAAGGTTAGAATTATTATTACCCGCTTTAAATAAATCGGAATTATTATTAGCCGCCTTAAATAAATCGGAATTATTATTAGCCGCCTTAAATAATATAGAATTATTATTAGCTACTTTCTCTAAGTTATTTAACTTATTAGTAACTTTATTAATATTATTTATTATAAGCCGGGCTATATAATTAAAAGCTATTAATTTATCTTTAACGGTTTTTAAAGCGGTATATAACTTTTACTTATTATTATTATTATTATTATTATTACTCTTTTTTTATTATATAGCTTATTTACCTATAACGGCAATATATAATCCGGTAATAATAGCTATTTTTACTATTAACTTATATATATATTAGCTATTAAGCGCTATAATAGTATTATCGGTAAATTATATAATTTAATATTATAAGCAGATCTTTTAGCATAATAAATAATTAACTTTTATTTTAAAAGGTAATTAAAATATAATAATTATAGATTTAAGCCGGTAAATATTATTTTTAGCTAAGGTAAGTAGGGCTTATATACTATTATAAAATAGGCTAAAATTAATTCGGCTATTAGCTATTAATCGAATATAACCTTACCGGCGGCAGCGGCGGCGGTAATAGTACGTTAGTAATAAGGAATTAGTTAAAATTGCTATTAGCCTTAACCTATCTGCAAATTTAGGTATAGTGGTTAGGCCCGCGCTAAGCGACCGGGGGGGGGGCTTACTTCGCTTAAGAAAGACAGCGGGCGCCTCGCCTCACCTGCCCACACATGTGGGGGTGGGCCGATGGAGCAGGCAGGACAAACTGGTCCATCGGCAACCGGGGATGCAATGAGGTTACTGCAATAAGCCATGCATGCTGTACCGGTATGGCAACTGCAATGTTACCCTCCAGGAGACCGGAACTGAAGACAAAAGAAGCCTCGCGATGCTGAAAACCGACACGAGTGCAGCTAAACCACCAATCGTTCTAAAGGACGAGGCCATCCACCCTGGCGGCAGAACAGCTCGTGTGTTACATCCACCTCCTGGCCCCATCGAGAAAATATGCCCGTTGCGCTTGTCGACGTCAACGCGGCGGCGTCACAATGCCGTTGAAGCAGGCAGCCTCCCGATTGTCAGGAGCATTCTCTCGAGGCCTAGATCTGCCTGCAGGTAGGCAAGACACAAGGCATAGCGTGCTTAGTTGGGATTCCGAGGCTAACTCGTCTGGTACAGGCTCAGGAGGCACCTCCTTTGAGTTCCTGTCTTGACGTCCATGGCCGCGCAGGCACATCGATCCGGTTGCTTCTCTTGGTCTCGAGAATATTGTCAACCCGACTCACACAGCTGCTTGACACAATTCTTGACCAGGGCTACTCTTGCAAGATGGCCAAGCTCAGACCTCGCGATACTCTTCCGTCATGAGGCTTTCGTTTCCGAGCAACTCAACAAGAACCCTCACAGGCTCGGCGAACTCAGGATACACCCAAGCACTAACGAACTTGCGCTGCCTTTCAAGGAAGAGGTCCAAGATAAATACGTCTTTCGCCAGTGCGACAAGACCAGCACGGGATTCGTTATGTCGGACAAGCCCGTCTCACAAGGGATGATGAGTAGTTGGGTAAGGAGAATTGGCAAGTTATTCGGCTTCAAGCGGAATACCATATGCTACAACTTGCGCTATATGGCGGGCAACAACCTCGACCAAGACGGTACGTGCCTTCAGCTGATCTGAACAACCAGACCCTAGGCGATGTAGAGCCGTGCACTACGCTCCTCAGACTCACTTTACAATTCCATCAACACCGCACGATGAGTGACTGTTGGCTTGTCGAGTCTCCCACTGACATACAACCAGAGACGATTAGTGATGCTCTCCGCAACCTTGTGATGGACCACGCACCGAACTCAGACACCTTTCAGAAGCACTATTTGAACCGTAACGTGTGTGAAGACCTGTGGGTTATCCATCGAAACCAGCAACCCCAGCACGAACTCGTCAAGCAAGCTGTCAGCCACGGCTCCGCCACGGACTCACGCCGACCCGTTGACCTCACCCGTGAGCAGGCCGAGGCAGTCAAATCCGATCCTCAATATCAGAGGCTGTCAGAACTGCTCTATAGTCTGCCCAGGGGCTCAGAGCAGCGCCCCGAAGTCATGAAACGACGAAAGGCGCTGTTGGGAAGGTTGAGAGATGAGGCCATCAAGAAGGTCAGAGATGAGTGGGACCGTGATCAGGCGGTGGATGACATCGACAGGCAGATGGAAGGGCGTAGCTTTGATGCTCAAGCTTCGCGTGATGTTGCCCGTGCCCTGCGGCCAATGAGCAGGGCACAGGGCGCGATGCTGGGCGCACTCGAGGCACCACTCCCTCTGACAGGCGAATTAGATGCCATATTTACGCGACGGACAACGGCAGTCAGAGCCATCATGTCATATTGTGCCGTGGAGGAGGATCCGAGCATGAGCAACAAGATGATGGAGGCGCGCCCACTGCAAGTGGCCCCAAAGCAAGTAGCCACGGTGCCCAAGCTGGCAACAGAGCCTAATTCGGGACCCCTTGAGCTGGCCCGGAAGATCAGGAGGTCAGTCTTCGGGCGTGTACGGAGTGTTGAGAGGTGCTTTTGTGACAGCAAAAGACAATCGCCAGTGCTGTTTGCACTGGCTACCCTATATTCTGCCACACACACCCTCAGTTCGCAACTGCTCTATCTTATTGCAAACTGCAAATTATTCTTTTTCCCCTTCTGGGAATCGAACCGCGGACCTGCCGTAGGACCTTGCCTAAACAGACGTCCTGAGCCGTTTCCGTGACGGCGATTGCAGCGTTTCCTGAGGACCCGAGATGGGCTGGCCCGCCGCGGTGTCATGTACATGGTCGTCCACAATCACGGGGAAACGCTCCTCCGTGACATACCAGCTTTCATACGTGTTCAGATGAGACCAAGACGGCGATCGGTCAAGCTGTGGTGTCCGTCGCCGCTTGAGTGTGCGTCCGCGCGGCGCCTCATCTTCGTACCCATGGCTGCCCTCGCTAATGGTTTCCTCGCTTGAGAACGAGCTGTCAACCAGGGCGTCCAGGCCATCCGAGCCGTCCTCGTTATTGCTCCTGGAGCGCTTCTCAGGCGAGCTATAATATGTCCCCCGGCGCTTAGTCGGGCTCCTGCTCAGCGTTCCCGGGTCTTTGCGCTCTGGGTTGTCTCTGATTTTGTATTGCGGCTCCTGGCCCACCTCCTGCTCAAGCTGGACACACTTCCGCTGTCGACCATCGTTCCTGAAGAACACGCAGATGCGAAAAATGGCATGGGCGAAGTTGGCAAAGATATACTCTGCTGGTATGTCCTCGAGGGGCTCGAGAGAGTGAAGGTGGTATAGATGAGTGAGCTCGTAGAAGGGGTCGGGGTTGAGTGTGTAGCAAACGAGCGCGACTGCTTCAGCCTCTAGCCTACCATTCGAGTAGGTGGTAATTCCGTTGGTGCCTCTGCCTCGGTAGGCACGCGGCACAAAGACGAGATGTTCTTGGTCTGCCAGGTAATGAATGTCTCTGGCTAGTGATAGCTTATTGCATGTCTGCTTGATCCAGTTGATATTGTCCTGGCCCATCTGCTCCTGAAAGATATCCATTCCGTTTCTATTAAACCATTCTGTCTGCGAGACTGGAATGAGATGTGCGGACTCGACCGGGATATGCCGACCTGTGACTGCGCAGCAACGAGCAGGTGTGGATTGAGGTATTTGCGGCGGAGGGATGGCAAGTGAGCGCCAGTAAGACGGCAGTTGGCCAGGCGTAGACGTAGGGAACTTCCAAGACTCAAAGTCCGCAACTACGGGATACTTCGGGTCTGACGGATGATGGAAATAGTAGCGGTCGGCGGTGAGGATGCAGTCGGGGTCATCTAGAGGCACAGCTGGTCCGTCTGGTGTGTCGGCCGTTAGGAAACCGTCCCACGTATTGTTTGTGAGTATCGCGCACGCAATGCGGGCTGTCTCGTGGTGGACGCCCAGTCGTTCGGGCTCGTTCGAGGGCTCGTTCGCAGGTTCGATCGCGCATAGTCTGAAGAGGATATTGTGGGGATAGCTGTAGCCCGGATGACAGAAGTCGATGAGATGGCGCCTATGCTCGTGGTGTGACTGTGCCAATGGTGGCATACCAGTCACTCGAATCGGTGGCAGCACCGCCATGTTGGTGGACGACAAGTTTGCATGCAGTCGCGATGCAGCTAGACGGGTGGGGCTCTGTTTATCAAAGCCGCCCGTCTTAACAGATAAGCGATAAGCAGTACATCAACAAGCTGTTGCAGGGGGCTCCGGGGTACATGCAGGCTGTGCCACACCTAGCTACACCTAGCTAATAGGAGCAATCGGCGGAGCAGGGGGGGATTACTACAACAGGAAATCCACCCCGAAACTTTATAGTTTTATTTTATTTTTATATATAATGAAATAAATTTATTAAAAAAATATAATTCTGTTTTATTAATATATATATATATAGATTTTATAGCTGTTAAGAGATATATAAATATTATTAAAATCTCTTAACACTTTTATAATTTTTACTACTTTTAAGTTTATAAGCTTATATATATATAATTACGTAATATAAACTTTTTAATATTTTTAATTATATAATATAATAACTTCTATATATATTATAAAGGTTAGGATCTTCTTAGAATTTATTTAAATTTATTCGTAATGGGCTAAAAAGTAGGTGTTTTATAGTGTGTTTGCACCAGAAAGTGGTGGGCCAAATCTGGTGAGGGGACGTTAGGCAAAAGCATGTCCAGGGTTGCTCCACATCCACAATCCGGAGCTGGATCCCAATGCGCTTCGAAAAAGGGGGAGGGCGGAGGGGGGAGGGATAAGATATTTTGCCTTCGGCAGATCTGGCTGCTTCCCAGGCGACTCCTGTGCTTCGTCATGTCGGAGCTGTAGTTGACAATACTGCGTAATGGTGGTTATTTTTAGGCGCGAGACCCGATACGAATTTATTGAGTGGACCATATTGTGAACAGACTCTGAATTATACTGCTTACCGTTGTACAGAGGTACAAGGCGCTTTGGAAACCAACAGCAAGCAAAGACAAAGGAAAGAAGAAGGCGCTTTGTTGACATTCTGCCTTCGACAGACATTCAGCTTACGTAATTGAAAAGGACCCTTGACCCGTTAATTGGTGTTGCTAAACGGGCGCCTACGCGCACGCGTCTGTGCATCTCAGCGCTAAATGGACCTTCAACTTTTGCACCTCTGCTTTGCGACTCCTGCTTGCTCAACTCTCACATGCGCGTCGCAACATAGATCGGCTCTCACCGATCACCGTTTTTCACCATCACGAGTGTCCATACCGTGCATAGACTCTTTATTCAAGCGTCTCTTGGTTTTTGGGCCACCACTCTCCACAATGGCCGCTCTCGACAACGAGAGGCTGAGCCTTGTGTTCGGGACCCGCCCCGATATCCTCGAGGGAATCAAACAAGCTGCAGGTACGCCAGACGCCACTCTCAACATCCTGCTCGACTTGGTGCTGTCAGCTCCAAGCTCGGCAGGCTTGTCATTTATCCACACTGACACATCTTCGCAGACACCCCAGAACGGATCACACTCTTCAACTCAATTGCGAGCTTCGTATCCGAACTGAACCAAGACCCTTCCGGCGAGCCCAGCGCAAAACGAAAACGGGTCGAAGGAAATGATGGCGCGATTGTCGAGAATGGGACTACGAGTGAACACGGCATGTTGCCACCACCCACACAAAAGGCTGTCACCGGAGCACAACAAACACCTGCTGTCGGCGCCGGTGCCGGTGCCGACTCGTTGCTGATCGATATGGCAAATGCAGCGGCCAAGGAGGTCATCTTGCTCGAGGTCAAGGAGGTCAGCGTGTCAATCCCACAGAGGAAGAAGTACGATCTGTGCTTCACCAAGAATTATTTATACACGAAGCAGGTTGGCACAACCACACCAGTGCAGGGCATGGTGTACGACTGGAGTCAAATAGGTGCGTGCTTGTAGACCTTGGCTGCCGTTGCGTGCAACCTCTGCGGCAAGCAAACAAGGAAATGTTCGAGCTGACATGGCCTCAACAGAATTCGTCTTCTACACACCCATCCCCGAGAAGCAACAACTACAATTCAACTACGTCCTCTTCCCGCGCAACACGGCTCTTGCCTCGACGAAATCCTTCCCCCCGGCAGACTTCGAGCCGCTGGTCTTCACCGTGCCCACTAGCTCGCCGAAACCAGGCGTCGTCGGGGGCTACGCGGCCCAGACCGCAGCCCAGGTGTCGGACAGCTACAGCTCCCTTATGCACTGGGCCATCAGCAGCCAGCTGCAGTCTGTGAACAACACGACAGCCGCGATTGTGGCGACCGACCCACGGGTGTTCTTCAGCGCAGTGCGCCAGCCGCACCGTCCTAATGAGAGGGCTGTGCACGTCAAGGCACACAGGGGCAGCAAGGATGGCTACCTGTTCTTCCTACCGAACGGCATACTGTGGGGATTCAAGAAGCCACTGCTATTTATCTCGCTCGACAGAATCAACGCGGTATCGTATGTAAATGTCCTGCAGCGGACTTTCAATATGGTGGTGGAAGTCGACGTGTCACACGCACCCCAGCAAGATGAACAGCCCAAGAGCGGAGCGACAGGCGCGCAATGGGATGACGATGATGGACCAAAGACAGAGGAGATTGAGTTTGCCATGATAGATCAGGAGGATTACAGCACCATCGATGAATCCTACGTACGGCGGCATGGGCTGCACAACCGATCCATGGCCGAGGGCAGGAAGGCCAAACGGCAGCTGCGGGAGAACGCCAAGGGTGACCATGTCGGTGCCGCCGACGCCGACCCTGCTGTGAGCACGAACGGGGAGCAACTGGGGGATAACCTCACGCAGCTTGCCCTCGCCGAACTCGGTGAGGACGAAGAAGACGAGGACGAGGAGGACTATGACCCCGGCTCCGAGGGAGAGAGCGAGGGCGAGGGCGACTCGAGTGAAGAGGACGACGATGACGATGATGAGGAGGATGAAGAAGACGAGGAAGCCGATGGCTATGATGAGGAGGCCGGAGAAGAGGAAGGATATGTGGAGGACCACGAGTGATGGCCGTCACGGCCGTCACGGCCCACATCATGATGTCAAGGAAAAGTCAGGCGTTTGGATTTGATCTACGAGAGAAAGCATAGGGTCACACAGGCACGGGAAGCCTGGAGGTTTCAGTGTGGGCAACACAAACGATGGGCCCGCTCATAGAGTCGGTATCATCATGCAACAAGATGTACGAAAATACCACAGTACAGTACTCACACCCGCCATCGACCACGCGAGGCCCCACAGCAGCCACGATGAGTTGCAGTCCGCTGCAAAGCCAGCCGAGCGCCGTGACAGGACCTGACCGACATCCCTGTTTATCATGGATGGGTAGCCTTAAAGTCGGTCTCACTGCTCGCTGGTGTGTCCTAGTGGGTGGGTAATCTCCGCGCCTGGACTCTGTCCTCCTGGGGTTCGCTGTGCTCATGTTGATTGCGACATGGGGCTCGCATACAACAACCAAGGCCACACATCCGGGGGATCCCCCCCCATCCAGGTGCCGGCCTCTCGCTTTCGTGGTCATTCTCTCCACCGAGCATCCACACACCATCCCAGGCTGGAGACGTGGAGGAGTCTCATGCGAGTTCTGAGTGCTTCCCCGGTGCCCCAACTGTCCCCATCTTCCACGCGAGGGACCAATCCATCAGCAGGGAGATGATGAAGAGAGAACTGGTCCAGAGTCATTTTTGCTGGACTGTCTATTTTTAACCTTACTTGTTCTGTCTCACACGCGTAAAAGAAAGACTGCAGATGAATGATGTGATCTAGGTCGTCTGGACCCGCGGATTGGTGGTTGGGATGGCACGGGACGGCCTCGTGTCGTCTGATGTTCTAGGTTTGAGATGGATTGGTGGTGCAGGTGGCCCCTGGAGGGACTGTTGTGTTTTGCATTGCAGTGGAAATTATTTAGTCACATTCGTAAACTTCCCCCCCCAAAAAAAAATCGGTGCAAGTGCGGTATAGCATCTCTTTTTTTGCGCCTGTTCTGCCGTGAAAAATAGCTGCTCTCGGATTGGGACAACCAGAGGGCGGGTCCTTCGCGACGACATCAACGATCGGTGGTGGTCTATCCGGCATTTGGTCCATCTTACTCCTGGTCTACTTTCGGGTGCTGTGAACCGGAGGACCGAAGGACGATCGCCCAGAGGGCAACAAGAGTCAGTCCCTGAATCGTCCGGCCTTCTGATCGTCTCCCACACGACATTCAGTGTCGGCCCCCCCCCCTTTTTTTTTCTCGTCATCCAGCCTCCCAAGACACCAACCAATACATCAGACGCAAGCGTTGATTGCGGCCGTGTTTGATGGAGATAGAGATTGAGAAAGGGAGAGCGGGAGCGAGTGATATTGATGCAAACCTTGGAACCCAGCGCACACACCCCTCGCGTACAGGGCGTACAGGACCTGACCGACATCAAACAACAGATCTTGATTCGCGCAAAAGATGGGTCAAACACGCAGCCACAGCAGCCAGGAGACGCTGATCATCAGGGGTGGGTCTCGATTGTTGCAAGTGGGAATAGGCGGCAGAGACTGAGAGGTGTTAGTACGTGTGTGTGTGAATGTGTGTGTGTGCAGTGGTGGTTGGTGTTATTAATCTACTGTAACCACGGGTTGTCAGGTTGTGTGTACCATAGTACGGCCTATCTCTCGGTCTCAGCCAAAAAGGTCTGCGACGAACCACCTGTCCCGGGCCCTGGGCGCCCAGGCACTCCCGAGCTTCGGCTAGCGACGATCGCTCTTGGCGGCCCGGGGTGGTTTGGCGGGTGCTGCTGGGCGCGTGCGCCGCTGGATGTTTCTGATGAGGCTGAAAGGGTGCCAAACCCACACAAACCCACATTTCCTGACGCAGACACGGCAGAGCTTTGCCCAGGCTGTGTGAGTGAATTTATACTACACACCACACACACATACCCACCCGCCAATGGTGGGCCCCCCCAAGGCGCCTATGGTTTGGAATTGGGGACAACAACAAAAATCAAGATAAGCTATGCTGATCGTTGCTGCAACCGTCAGCCTTGCCGGGGTGCTTGTGCCTGGGGGCCGGGTTGGGGGTTGATGGGATCTTCAGACAAGTCCTGTCGAGAGAGATCCCCGACATGGCATGTCTGCAATCAATGAATGACGGGATGTTGTGAGCGAGGGACGAGACGGGACGAGACGGGACGAGACGGGGATGGCCCACGACATCTGGACACTGCCCATCTTCACGCACCCTGAAATCACAAAGAGTAGTAAGTGTGCGTGCTCAGACACAAGTCATCATAAATATCCAGTAACCCCTTCTTCAACATCAGACCACTATTATCCTATTCTCAAAGCTATTGTCGACCAGTTCTGCATTCCTTCAACTCTTCTGTTACCTATTTTTTAACCTACGGTCTGGCTACCGACTCTTCTCCTCACTCTTCTCTCCCTCACTTATACAACGATCACTGCAAGCAGTAACCCATTCCACCCGCCAGTATGCGTTTCTCTTATGTCGTCGTCGCCCTCATTGGCGCAGCTCAGGCTATGGTATGTCCCCTCTGTCCCACCCCATCTATGCGTATATGTATATACCTGGGTATATAAAGGCGTATCTCAGTTCCACCCAGCTAATTTTCCCAACAGCCCACAGTAGGCAGCATCGTCACCGAGCGAGGTGTCTGCAACGACGGACAGGACTGCAAGGGCGTCGCCCGCGCCGTCGTGGCCGACGGGGCCGCCATCGAGGCCCGCAAGAAGAGCAAGGCTGCCAAGGGAGCCGCGGGCAATGCCACAGCCGCCGCCGCAAAGAAAAACAAAAACAACAAGGCCCGGTCCAAGGAGCTCTACCAGGACGAGGCGCGCTCCCTTGGCGACGCAGTGGACGGCGTTGTCGGCGACACCACCGGCCTCCTGGACGACGTGACCGGCACGGTAGGCCTCAAGTCCCGTGACGGTAATGAGGTCCGCGCTCCCGAGCCCGAGCCCGAGCCCGTGACGGACAACGCCGCCCTCGAGGCGCGTAAGAAGAAGAGCAAGGCGGCCAAGGGCGCCGCCGGCAACGCCACCGCCGCCGCTGCCCCGGGCAAGAACAACAAGAAGTCGCGCAAGTCTCGCCGGTCTCACCAGCTGTTTTAAGCGGCTTCGTGAGTGATGATGCACGGTGTCACGGGCTTTAATGGGCCGGCCAGGCACAGGTCACCATCTGCTGGGTATGCGGATTCTCATAGGGGCTCCGGGTCACTGGCAAGGCACAGTCCATGATGCACGCACGAGGTGCTGTGCCGGGCAACTGTCACTGTGGATAACACCCGGTGGCGGGTGGATACGGGGTTCACGCCCATCAGCCGGTAGTCTAGATTGGCGGCCAATGGTCAACGAGTTTTCTTTTTGTGATTTTAATAGATATGTTAATAGGTTCAAGGCTCCGTTAGTATTGAATACCTACGGCATGGGAAGTTGGTGCAGACTCGCCGTCACATTTGCTTAATTCTTTACCCTGTGATTCTGTGTTAGTACTGCCCAAGTCATCCGGAAATGTGAACCAAAATAGATAGTCTACTAAGTTTTCTTGACAGGTTGTTCAGAGTGAAAGCGAGCACAGGTCGATCTTGCCTCGAAACATCAACAAACCCGCTTGTCTTGAAACCCAAAGACTCGCCGCGGTCCACCTTTGTGGTTGGCTGGACCACTCACAGGAAAAGAGGGCGGAATGGTTTTGAATCTCTAACACGGCCGACCAAAGATCGCTCTCCACACCTTGGAATGCACTCCACGTCTATCCTCCCGAGTCCCATTCAGAGAGCACCCCCTTCGGGAGGCAGCCTCCCGTTCTGAGGCAGCCACCACTTGGTCAAATCTCATCTCTACTGGGTTCGATAAGTGAGCACTCGGTGATTGGTAAAGAGTGACTGAGAAAGATTATGCAGTACTTATCCGGTTGAATTGGGTGACTGAGACGAGAGATAACCACATGCTTACCTACCTACTTGTAGCCCGGCCTGAGACATGCGGTTAAAACCAGACCATGGTGGATAAATGCGAGCGCATGCAGAACTTTTCAGATATATCATCCATAATTTCAATCAAGACTTTTGATGACAACTTTTTGGCATGTAAATATGAAACACGAGGTTGGCATCTGATTAGTCCGCCGAAGTCGTTAATTATCACATGATTACTCGGCTGAAGCATTTACCCACGCAAGTACTGGTACTACCAGACTTCGTGGGAGCTACCCTGTCAATCGCAGCACTCTGATTAAGATCTGTAGAAGAGGAGAAAGATAGTTTACTATCCAGTGCGCTTATCCCGTCAGTGTCGAGATTGGCCCCAGCCACGCGGAGGCATGCTGTCCAGACCACTTGGATCTTTGCTGAGTGATCTGCATGTCCATTTCCACAGGCGCGACAGGACATGACAACACGGAGTTCGGATCCCACAAGTCCGGAGGGCTCCTTCTTTCCCACCGTGATAGCAAAAGTCGGTGTAATACCAGATCAGGTGGTACGAGAAGCTATTGCACCAAGTGCTTACCACCGGCCGCCTTACAGGCCCATGTGGCCACGTTGGGAATTTTGTCTACCTTGGCTTCTGACATTCCGTACCCTAGGGTATCCAGTGCAGATTAACATAGCGTATTAGTCTGTGAGACGGGTCGTTTGGAAGCGCCCATCGCATGCTGCCTGCGATTTGCAGAGAGCCTTGGCTGACACCAGTTGACCGGCGCCTGGGTGCTGGGCTCGGCCGCAAAGCTGGCTTCCACATTCATCAAAGATTGTCGCGCTGCTTTGCTATAGGTGCTGCGGCTGACTATGTACTCGTCGACCCAAAGTAGACTCAAGACTTTGCTTCTGCCGACAAGTAAATCGTGCGAGCTAGATGTGGGACAAGAAACAGAGCTGGTATCTCAGCAAACATCATGTTCTTTGTTGGTGTACATATGAGGAGTCTTGGTATGAGTGATGGTGATCATGATTGCGGTGGCCGCCTTGGTTTTGTAAACGCTAATTAAGTCGCATCCCTGGGTATCTGTCATAATACATGTAGTACATTCTACTTACACTCCACTCCCATCGCTTGAAAAGAAAGAAGAATACAATCTACCAGTACCGATCCATCAAGAAATTTCATTTTCTTCCCCCACCCCCACCAAGCTTGCCCGCAGTCGCCTTGCCCTTCACATTCTGCGCCGCACCGGTGACCTTGGTGCTGACGGGGTTGACAATCAGGTTGGCCAGGACGATCTCGACAAACTGCCTCGCGTAGATGGTGCCGATCATGCCCTTTGGCTTGAAGTTTGTCTTCTTGACGATAAAGTCCATGATGGCCGCGGCGGCGCCGACAGTGATGGTCCTCGGGATGCGCTGCTTCCACGGCACCTGTGTGCCGACGGCGATCTTGATGGCCGCCACGGCGGCCGCGTCGAGCCCCACCTTGCCGACGGACTTCAGGTCGACGCCTTTCGTGATCTTGTCCAGGAAGGACTTGGCTGCCTCGCCGTCCGGGTCGATGTAGCGCGCCGACTCGTCGCGGCTCTTGCTCCTGCTCTCGGGGTCCGTCTTGGGGTCCGTCTTGGGGTCCGTCTTGGGGCCGCGCTCGGGACGTGTTTGCGACCGGCTGGAGAGCCGTCTGGGCGACCTCTCTGGTGACGCTTCCGACTCCTCCCAGGAGTCGGATGGGATGGGGGACAGCGAGCGGTAGTTGGACTCGTGGCGGGAGTGAGACGCTGTTGACGCGTCAGGGTGGCGGCGCGACGATGATTCCCTGCGATCCCGGCTTTCTGACGGGCTGCTGGATGCGGTGGGGCGCCTAGAGGTGTGTTTGGAGCGGCGCTCGCTGGAGGTACTTCTGTCGGATGTCGTGGAATGGCGGCGTGTGGAAGATGACTTGTACCGGTCGTGATCCCTGTCCTCTCTTCGCTTCCGGCCGCGGTCGCTTCGTCTTGAGGAGCTTGACACATTGCTCTCGCGTCTCTCGCGCCTTTGTTTCCTATCCCTCTCCGATGTATCACTATGACGGCGTTCCTTTCTGTCCCTTTCTGAAGCCTCGGATCTCCGTCGCTCTCTCCTCCTCTCATCGGCGCGATCGTGATCTTGGTCGTGCTTGATGGACTCGGTAGCTCCAGCGGTCATTCTGTTGTACTCGTCGTCGTCGACCTTCAAATAGTATTTGTCCCTTGGGTCGTAGTCCGAATCACTGTCCTCCTCCCTTTCTGGCTTGGATTCGGCCATCTGCGCATTCTCCGACTGGCTCGACCGCCTCCCTGACTCTGCATGATGCTTAGCAGACTCGGCGTGATAGTCTCGTAGCGCGTCTTTGTGCGCGTTGTGGGTGTCCTTTGGGGAATTTGCTGCAGATCCTCCGTAGCCGCTGTCCCGGCTGTCGATGGAGACGGCGTCGTCGCGATCATGTCGACTGCGGTGTGCGTGCCGAGATCGACTACTCTCTTGAGCTTGTCGCTCGGGTGTCATGGCTGCAAATGGGGAAATGGGTGGAGTGGCTGGGGTGTGTGTGTGTGTGTAAGTGATATGGTGGTCGTGTCTTCTTGTCTATGCACTCATTTTGCAGTGTTCGTGTTCAGTATCTACATATATTTTACAACAACAACGTATCGGTGTCGAACGGTGAAGAGAAAAGGATGAGGTGAGTTGAGGTGAGATAGATGAGGATCCCGAGTCGGGCGCCAGAAGATTGCCCAGATGGGTGAGACGCTGATGTTAACCATAACGGGCAAGGGGGCAGCTTGATCCAGGTTTTTGCCACACGCTTCGGTCCCATCCGCCAACCCGTTCGATGACGTCCCCCAGTTCCCTGCCAGCCACCCCCCGCGTCATCCGTCCATCCACCCGGTAATATGGTTGCACAGTTCACAGTAGTGTCGTATCCTTCGTGGCCTTCCTTCCCCTCATCCCAAAGTCCCTCAACTCGTGTGCCCCGTTGACTTGTCAGTATTTCAGCTCCCAGAGCCGTCATCCCGGCCGTCACCACGCTGCCGCTACATCGTCTTGTGCCCCGACAGACTGGGCACCTGGGCACTCTGGCAGTTGACTCGGATGCTGGACATGCACGTGTGGTACGACACGAATCTGAGAGAATCACGGCCGATGACAGAGACAGGCTGGCGAACGCCGGCGACAGGTCTCACTTATCAGCCAATGGGTGATAGCTCCTGTGCTATAGGATGACGCGTGTCGACGATCACCAACCGTCGTTGCTCCTCTAGTGTTCCGGCAACGACGCTCGTCGTTGGTTCGTCCAAATTCTGCTAATAAAGCAACAAAGATAGTCTCGCCTTGAAGATGCTGCAGGGATGGCTCACGGTGAAATCCCGGGATTCCGAGCTCGTGGATGCACTCCTGGGGATCATGCTCTGGGGACCGTTTCACTCTGACAGGCCACTTGCCTCGAAATAGCATCTTTTCTACCAACAAAAACATCCCCCGCCCGACCCTTCTATTTTGAACGTGGCTTTCGCCGAAGGTGTGGATATACCGAAAGATGGTTATAGAATTTCTGCATTTATGCGCAGATATCCCAGGGAGGCATGGGAATCGGTCCCTGTTGGCAGAAGAATCCGCCATTTGCTCACACGCACCCCAAGTCTCTCACTAGACCGATGTTGGTCTACAACTGCAAATGATGCCTTTGATATTTCTTCTCACGGAGTGGGCCTTGTGGTGGTTGTCTTTAAGTTATCTTGTTCAATGCCCGCCGCGGATAGACTGACATTACTTTTTAGTACGTGGACAGTACTCGATATCATTTCGAGTCACCAAGCACTTTACAAGATCCTAGGATGCCTCAGGAAGGACCGACATGATTGAACGTTCAACGAGAAAACTACCAATGTTCGATCTCCTGAAGGCACTGCACTGATACATCACCCGCCTAGTCATATAACACCGTCTCAACCAAGTGGGAACGTGCCAGGAATGCTGCCGATCTGACAATCGAGGACTGCGTCGACCTCGATTGAAAGATTTCTCCGTCTTCAGCCGTGGCTCCTTCGTCGCGTTTGAACGATGGTATGACCAGCTCCATCGATAGCCCCTGGCTGGTAATCACCATCGCCTCTTTTCCCGTCCTGCGATACGGGTGAGCGGGAATATCCCCAGACTCCAGGAAGTCAGACGCTCGAGAGGCTCAGAGGCCAAAAAGCCTCCGGCAGCCCCATCAGCCTCTTCTGTTGTGTACCACGCCAGGATAGACTGATCGTCACTTAAGCGGATAATCTCCTCTTGAAGCCTCCAAAAAGCCCTCCTAACCTCCATATAGAGAAGTGGCATGTTCACGCCGAACATGCCCAGCAGACAATATGCCTCATCCTCGACCCGTGCTGTTGTAACTCAATGTGAGGCCCAGTTGTACATGCGGCGAGCGACACTCATCTCCGATGGGTCGCCGCCCAAGATGACTTGCACATCCACTCCGGAATTTGACGCTATGGGACCCACAAGCGATTATTTGGTGCCGAGGAAGTCCCATCGTCTAGAGTAGAGCTCGACTGTGTCTGGCGCTACAAGTTCTTGGACAAATGTTATGTCCAGCACAGTTCCAGGCTGCATTGAAATGACACACACGGCATATTAAAAAAATTATTCGCTGATAACTGGGTCTACATTAACACAAGATTATGTACGGAGTACATCGTGCAGTACTTCTTTCCTACAGTGTATGCGCACGGGTTGTCATAGGTACTTTTGATGTGACGTGATACTGCATAATTATCACATTCGGCTCTGTCAGATGTACTCACAACCAACTTTCGCAACCAACCCTGCCAACATGCCAATGGTCAACCAACGATGCTTGCAGATTACAAGCATCCAGGCAGCCAGGCACACTGCTGCTGACGACTCAGATTGTTGGCGGTCACTCTCGGAACGGCCAACGTCCCGTCGCACGAACTGAAGTGGTCCTGAGCCCTCCTCGGTGCTCACAGACATGATTCTCAAGTCTTCCCATCATTTCGTCTAGACTCGCGTTCAGATACTGCAGGATCCACACGAGGAAGCAACGCAATGTCTGATAGAATCAATTCTGTACTCATCATCGGGGGAACCTCGGGCATTGGTGAAGCCTTCGCTCGTCGTTTCCACGCGCTCGGCAAAAAGGTCGTTGTCACAGGCCGCAACCAAGAGAAGCTGAAGGCTCTGCCTCAAGAGCTGTCGGGCCTGGAAGCTCGTGAGGTACGCTGCCGCCGTTGGAAAGCCATGCAATGAAGAAAGTACTGACCAGACACTAACTCCACAGTTCGCCATCGATGATGTGGCAGCACTCGGGGCAAAGCTTGAGGCAATCCTCAAGGAGTTCCCAAACGTCGATAGCGTCATCATCACGGCTGGTGTGCAGCATTGCTTCAATCTCTTCGACCCATCGACTACAACTCCAGAAGTCATTGCGGCAGAGATTTCGACCAATCTCACAGCCACTGCGGTCCTTGTTCACTACCTCGCCCCCCACCTCCTCAAGCTCGCCCAGAAGGGCACCAAGACCACCCTGTTCCTCACCAGCTCAACTCTCGCCTACATTCCTCTAAGCTTCTATCCGACCTACTGTGCCTCAAAGGCAGGAGTAGCAGCCCTGGCAAAGGTCCTGCGTCAGCAATTGGGCTATATTCCTGGCGCTAGCGACAACATGGCTGTTGTGGAAATCGTGCCGCCCTACACCGACACACCCTTCGACAAGACCCACCGTGAGGCGACTATTTCAATGCAAGGCGGTCCGGACAATGCTTTCCCAGCGATGCCGCTGGCTGAATTCGTCGACAACTTCTTTGAGGCTTTGGAGGCAGCAGTCAGAGTGGACGGGTCCCTGAAGCAGGAGATCGGTGTGGGCTTTGGTGCCCAGGGCGTCGAGACGTGGAGAGCAAATTTTGGTGCAATATACGAGGGCATGGGTACGAGAACCTAGTATAGACAGCTATGCCAAGTGCTACACACCCTTGCGTATCAAAGCAAGCCTATGCTACTTTGCGCTAGAAGAATTCCCGAGATTGAAGACACTGAGGAAGGTTGCAGGCAGAGCCCGTGTACCGAAATTCTCCAACCTCCTTCCCTGGACAAAAATAAAGATTTTCCATGCCTATTGAGCTCCAAGTCCAAGGTGTTATCACATTTCTGCCGATGTTCGTAGCAATGTGTCGTATTGATCATCCTTCATGAGGAAGTAGCCGGACAACGCTCTTGAGCAAGTTCTCGGCCTACCTGGTGACTGGGTTGGCGTTAACTCGTCGCCGAAGGCTTTGGACCGGGACATGGAGGGTGGACATGCATGTCGCAGACATGCCAAAGAGCTATGATGGAATACCTTCATGTGGATACTCAGCTCTGAGCTCTATGTATGCGCCGGAAGCAAGGATATGAGCCGTGCAAGTGGGGGCAAATGCAAAAGCTATCCAACACGAATGGTGGTAGATGATCAACCTGGCTGGAATTACTCTAACATTTCAAACCAAGGAGGATACATAACCTCAAAATGTGTTCCGCTAGGCCTCAATGCTGGCGAATCTAATTCTTCTCTGAAATGACGCCAGAAGTCACCAGTATTTACTACTATTCCCACTTTTAGTCCAAACAAAAGACTGTACGGTGATATTTAATCTGCAAGAGGTGTGTAGTGGGCTCGGCGAATTTGCTGCAGCTCTGCGGACTCAACCTGAACATGTCGTTTGTCGTATGAGGAACATTCGCTGAACTCGCTCTGTTTCTTGGCTGAGTCGTCGCTCGTGCCTCTTGTGCTGAAGAGGCTGCTCCATTGCTTGATTCGTACTCCCATCAAGACTAACATCGAGCGGATAAACGGGACTGAAGCAGCCACCATCAGAGCACAGCTCTCCACGCTGTTCCATACCTCAAGAGGGACGGTTGAATCTGGTCATCCGGCCGTCAGTCAAAACGAGACTTCTAGAGCGCGGGGAGGACAAGACGATGACTCACAGGTCGCATCATTCAGATTCAAGGTACCGAGAGCTGAAAGTTTTACGCAAGTTACGATACCGGCCCTTCAAAATGTGGAAGTCAGCAGGGATCTTGATCACTTCTCCTGTACTCAGGGCGCCGAAAAGGGTGTCTGAGAGACGGTTATTAGAAAATAGGACGAAGTGTACTGACGGGATTCCAAGACCCAGGGACATAGTGATCATGATCTTCCGAGAATGCTCCATCTGAAGGCCAAAAACCTGTGTCATCGCGTAAACGGCGAACCCGAAGTCCATAGCCGCGGAGAGTGCTGTGAGAGAGACCTATGTGGTTAGTGACAATTCAAAAGACCTGGTTGAGAGGTGCGAGGAAATTAACACGTACCCCCAGCGAAATACCCAATGTCATCATATACCGGATCATCCCAGCAAGTACCAGCCACCTGCGTGGGGTTCCAATTTTTCTCAATGGGAGTGCATTTCACGAATGTAACGACCGTCTGGACGACGACGATTACGAGCAACAAAGCAAGAAGAAAGAACAAGACTTGGCCGAGCCTCTTTCTGTGTGTGCCAAAGATTCTGTACAGCAGGAGTGCGACAGGAAACTTGGTAAGCGCCCACGTCCAAAGGCTGATTGCTTCCAAGATGACCAAGAGACGTGATAGCTGCACCGTCTTCACCGGATTGTGCTCGAGGAGAGTCTCAAGGTGCTGACCGAAGCTTATGTGAACATAATATAATATGTAAATAATAATAAAAGTAAAAGCTTTAAATAAACTTATTATAATAATATAAATATAATTTCCTTTATAAATATTAAATATTATAGCTATAGTTAATTTAGATATTATAAGCGATTATACTTATAATTAAAATAAAAATATTTAAATATATATATTACTTTATAAAAATTTAAAAATATTTCGGCTTAATTTTAATTATTTTTCAAATTTTAAAAAGTAATATAGATAAGCCTTTATTAACCCTAATTTAAATCTAGATTAAGATTATATAATAAAGAGTTAAAATATATTTATAAAAAATAAAAAACTTTATTTAAAGCTAATTTAAGCTATTAACCTATATTAATTTATAAATAATAATACTTTTTAATTATATAATAAAATAATACTTTAAAATAAATAATAGCTATAAGGCTTAAGTATTAATTAATATTTATTTTTTATAACTAAGTTAAGCTAATTTTTAAAGTCTTTTCTATATATTTTAATAGAAACTTTAAATAATAGCTTAAATACTTAATAGAAAATTATTAATATAACGGTAAATATATTAAGTTATACCTTTAAGCTTATATTTTAAATTAAAATTTATAAAAAGCTATTAAGCTATAAATAATCGTTAATATATATTAAAAGTAAAATAATAGTTTTTATTTTAAACTTTTATTATTAACTATTTTTTAAAAATTCTTTTTATTACGCTAAAATAATAATAAATATTTAAAAAGAATAAAGTATAATATATCTTTTAAAATTAATATAATAAGTTTTATTATATAAAACTTTTTATAATAATTTATTAATCTACTTTTATAAGTTTATTTATAATTAAAAGCCGCTATTTTATTTTAATAGTTATAGTATTAAGCTACGCTTATTTATACTAGTATTATTAATAAGCTATTAGCTTTAATATAAATCGGTTTATAAAAATTAAAATAATTATAAGCTATATAATAGTTTAACGTAGTTAAGCATTATATAAAAGTGTTATTACTATATAACTTAAAATATTATAAATATAAGTTATTTAAAATAAGTAACGTTAAAAAGCTATTATTACTTTAAAGGTTTTAACTTTATTTAAATATATATTTATTATAACCTTATTCTAATATATTATAAAACTATTTAAAAATAATTATTTAGCTTACCGTATAAAATCGAGATAATAATTAAGCTTAAACTAGTATATACGCTTATTAAGTAAGTTTATAGCTACGGTTAAAATAGATTATAAGTAAAGCTATTATATTTTCTTATTTAAATATATAAATTTAATAGCTTTATAGCTATAGATATAGATTTTTATTATAATAAGTAAATCTTTAAGTAAATAAAAGATTTTCTTTTTAAGATAAAGAAATTTATTATTTATAAAGTAAGAATTAATAAAAAGCTAGAAAGTAAAAAGAAGATTAATTATTTAATATACTTTTTTAATAAAGTTTAGCTTTTATTTAAATACCTTAAGGTAAATTAAAAAGATAAAGCTTATTTATAAAAACGTGATATAGTTAAATAAAATTTAATTTAAAAAAGTATAATTATAGGTCTTTTAACTCTATATTTAAAGAAGTTAATTTTAATTATAATATTACTTTAATATCTTTATATAACGAGTAAAAAGGTAACCTATAATACTCTTTATTTAATAATATAATTAAATAACCTTAAATTGTTAAGTTATTTAATTATTAAGTTATTTAATAGTTTAATAGTTTAATAGTTTAATAGTTTAATAGTTTAATAGTTTAATAGTTTAATAGTTTAATAGTTTAATAGTTTAATAGTTTAATAGTTTAATAGTTTAATAGTTTAATAGTTTAATAGTTTAATAGTTTAATAGTTTAATAGTTTAATAGTTTAATAGTTTAATAGTTTAATAGTTTAATAGTTTAATAGTTTAATAGTTTAATAGTTTAATAGTTTAATAGTTTAATAGTTTAATAGTTTAATAGTTTAATAGTTTAATAGTTTAATAGTTTAATAGTTTAATAGTTTAATAGTTTAATAGTTTAATAGTTTAATAGTTTAATAGTTTAATAGTTTAATAGTTTAATAGTTTAATAGTTTAATAGTTTAATAGTTTAATAAAATGTTATAACCTTTTTTAAATTATAAATAAAAATAAATATTTTACTTTATATTTATATACCTATTAAATATATTAAATATTAATAATATAGTAATTAATTTATAAAATAAGTTACTTTATAAAATACGTTTATTATTTATAAAAAATATTTATATTAACCTTTTTAACTTTTTTTAATTAAAGTAATATTAGTTTAAAGTTTTAATATAGGTGAAGAGAGATATAATTAAGCTAATATTTCTTTATTTTTAAAATTATAGTAATTCTTTTACCTTACTTATATTTAATAAAACACTTATAATTTATTCTTTTAATATAAGTTAAGCGAAAAAGATTTTAATAATTTAAAAAACTTATATTGCTTCGAAATTATATTAATAAAAAGATGCTAAAATTTATATTTAAGTTAAGCCTAATTTAAAAAAGTTAACAGGGTTAATGTTAGGAGTTAAAATGGCCCTAAAGGCCTAGAAGCCTTAGGAGCCTTAAAGGGCCTAAAGGCCCTTTATTTTAGCAGGCGGGGTAACCTGCAAATGCTTTAAAAGATGCTCTGCACACTCATTTTCTATAGATTTAATCTCTTCCAATTCATTCCTTTATTATTCTCTAGATGTTCCTATTAGTTAATATAAATGTTTTTTTTTAATAAAAGAAAACGTTTTATTAAGTAATTTATTTTACAAATTAATAAACTACGTTATAGCTTTATTGTTATATTTTAATGTTAAATATTATATTAATTTATAAATATATAATTATATTTATTAAGGGTAATATATAGCCCTTAGGTTTACTTAAGCGAAAACGAACAGCTCCCGGGGCCCCGGAGGGCCTTCCACCTGGTTTCACCTAGTTGTCCTAAACGCAGCACTGCAAGTTTAGGGCCACACTGTTGTCTTACTCCCGGGCTTTTCAATAAATGGAAGCTCCTGATTCGTCTGTGAAATCCGTCTTTGGTACCAACAGCACGCCACAAAATACCCCCGCAGTTCCGAAGTTTGGCCAACAAGCCTGATATCTAGACTTCTGCCCCTCGAGCCCCCGTCACAAATATCTGCTCATGACCAGCATTCTTGAAAGTTCATGGTCCTACGGCGAACATCGTGTCTCGGCTCGTGGAGACTTTGATCGACCGCTCAAAAGAAATCATATTCTCCTGAAGTTACTCTAGCATCATGTCACCGAAGCTTGGGGCTTTTTTGTTCGACGACCTTCAACGCCAAGCGTGCTCGGATCTCGAGATACTAACTGACCAAAGTGATGCTCGCTTCCAAGAGTACTCCAAGAGATGGTCTGATATCGATCGACAGATCGCAGCAGCCATTGTTCTCCCCAAATCAGAAGAGGAGATACAGAGCATTGTAAGATAAAGGATCCCTGGTCTCTCCTTTCAGATGTCAGGACTGACGGTTCTTCTCTGTCCAGGTTCGTTGGGCCGTTCAAAACTCGGTGCCGTTCGTAACCAAATCAGGCGGTCACAGCAACTGGTCGACGATCGGAGAGGACGGTTTCATCATCGACTTGGCCCACTACTCAGGAATCACTATTGACTCCTCAGGGCCGGTTGCGAAGCTCAGGGGTAGCATCCTGTCGAAAGCTGTCGCCGTCCACCTGGCTGAGAAAGGGTACTTCGCCGGTACGTGGGTCCTCTTGCGCGGGTCACAACATATGGCTAACTTGGTCAATTCTAGCCATTGGTAATGGCACTCAGGTTGGAGCTGTGCCGTATTTCTTGAATGGGGGGGCCTCTATTACCACCTCGCTTACAGGATTCGGCTCGGACCAGATTGTCGCTGCGCGTATGATTGATGCCAACGGCAACCTGGTGGAAGTCACGCAGGAGAATGAGCCCAGCCTTCTCTATGGGATTCGAGGTGCCGGCCAATTCTTTGGTCTGATCACCGAGTTGACGATCCAAATCCACCCTCTGTCGGCGCTCGGGAACCCCAACGGCACTATCTGGAGTGGGCGCATCGTCTTTCCAATCGACAGAGCACCCGAAGTAGCGGAAGCTATGACAGAAATTGTCAATGACGACAGCAAAGCTACGGCGGGCCTCGTCATGGCTATATGCCCGCCGCCTGCCCGGAATCCCGCGTTGGTGGTCGCTGGGAGGTACATCGGCAATCCAGACGATGCGCACGCAGCCTTTGCCCCGCTTTACGCATTGAAGCCCCTACTTGCTGATGGCGGTCCCGTTCCGATCCAAAACGTCAGTGATGGCCGCGAGGCATTGGAGGCTAAGGGCGGTTTCAAGACCTTTGGCACCGTCGGGTTGAGACGCTTCGACGTGAAAAGGTTTCTCTCTACTCTCGACGTGTGGACGCGCCTCATGGCAGAGTGCCCTGATGCCATCAACACTACCTTCAACTTCCAGTGGGATTCAAGGCCACCGAAGCAGCCCTCGTTCGAGTCGGCGAACTCTTTGCATGACATCAGATTCTGGCAGAACAACATCATTTGGTATACGGACGCTGCAAGCCACCGGAAGGTCGCCGAGCTGAACGCAGAGTGTATTTCTGTCGCCAGGGGCTCAGATCGTTCTGAGTATGCGGATTTCCAGAACGCAACGAGAACGGATCCCATCGGGCTTCGCTTCAGGGGCGAGGGCAAATTGAACAAGTTGCGGCAGCTGAAGAGGACATGGGATGCTGAAGGGGTCTTCACCAGGCAGTTTTTAGACTAGTTCGGATAGAGTGTGTGCAGCCACACTATCATCAAGGGACTGAGAGACAAACATTGGTACATTTGGACACGGAAATATCTACCCCTTAGTCGGCAAGCCCAACATCTGGCTACCTGCCATTGTGGTTCTCTGAAGACATATGCCGGGAAAAACCCTCATACCGTCCTCGAACTTTCTCACAGAGCTGGTAGACACGCCTTCATCGCGAATAATGCGCGTTGGGAGGATACCGTCGTTAAGCGCTGCTACAGCGCCGACACCGCCGGCTGGAGACATCACATGGATAGCATCCCCAAGGCTGTGACCCGAGCTGAAGTGCTCCATGTTGGAATGACCTCAGGTGCGGTGAGGATGCGCATACCGTAGGTGAGATCGCGGTCTTGCAGTTCGATCAGAGAGCAGATCTTCGGGTCCCACTCGCTGGTAAGATCCAGAGAGATACCTATCGCATCACCCTGCAGCTTCTCATCGACAGCCTCATTACTGAGGCCTGGAAACAAGCGACCCTTGGGAAACATGATTCCAAAGTGGACGTAACCCTCAGGTATGTGCGAGTATGCGTCCCGATTGCTGAAATGACAAGGCTCGCAGACCATGGTAACAGGGCTGGTCTTCCTTTTGTCTTTGACTAAGCTCATTTATCCCTCCAGTCCGGCCCTCAAACCTCGGACAATGGGTCTACTACTTCCAATTGCAGCAAGGCCAGCTTGCTCATGAGAAAGGCGCCCAATTTATCTATCATGGCTTGGTAAATCTGTGAATTTCCCAGTCAAAGTTACTTTTGCATAGTTACCTCATTCTCTGAAAGGGCGAGAAGCCACTGTGGCGACATTTCACCCTCCTCTTCGACAACTGACTCCTGTCTGCTCTGCTTTGCGGACGGGGAAACCTGAGGACATTCTGCTGCCGCGGACTTCACTGCTGATACATCGAATGAGGACGCCCTCTCCAACTTATGATGAACGCCGAAGGGGTTGTGAGCGCTAGGGACGATCGCGGAGCGGACAGCGCAGGCTTTTCTTGACTCGACGAGAGCCCGGAGTGACGCAGCTGCGTGGGTGGCATCTACTACCTCGTCGTCCCCCTTCTCAAACGAGAATCTCTTCCTCAGCGGCAGCTGTTTTCTTTGAGCCTGCTGCGACTGGGTGGTGTGCTCATACCGTGCTGGTCGGAGAGGCGAGGTGCACGGATTCGTAGCTCGAGCGGCCTGCGTTCTGGGCTTTTCGGTGTGGTCATGCAAAGCTGGAGTGTAGTCCGCACAAGGAGACCTGTCCTTGGGTACCACACTCCTTTTTGCGACTGGCCTCGCCTTTCCCTTGTCCTCTGCCTCCTTGCTCCCTATCGACTCGTACCCAGAATCATCATCTTTAGTCCGAGGAACGGTGATGGCGTCGTTTTCAAGGGAGTCGATGGCTCTCTGCAGATCCTGATTCACGAGACCGTCGCGGAAGCGTCTCTTGAACTCCAGCGCCATGATCTCGAGGTCGAGCTTTACGGCGTGGCGGCCTTCGGCGTCAGAGATCCCACTGAGTGAGGCTAGCACGGAGGAAAGCGACTGAAAGAGCGGATCCACAGGCTCTCTCGGTTTCTTGCATTTCTTCTGCCCATTTGAGGAGTTTGAGGCTGAGGTAGTCGTCTCAGGGCTTGCGAGGGCGTAAGGCTGCTGCTGTTCCAGCATTAAGGACACACGAGCTTCGGTGTCACTCAAGTCCATTCCTGCTGGGGTATGACTTTCATGGTAAGCATGATATGCTTTGACTCCACATGGTCTCCCACGTGTAGCGGTGTTCCAATATTCTCTGACTTCAATATCGCTTCGGCAAAGATATGGGTCAAAGAGCATCGGTGGCTCGAGGTGCTGAACGTCCTCGGTAGATAGCTCTGCGATGGGTTGCGGCTCTGTCATCTCGAGCGCTGAGTCGTACTCGTTTCCTTCCCGAACATTCTCCAGCTGTGGACGCAGAAGCCTGAGTCCTTTCGTGTCAACATATGGGACGCCATTCTTGAACGCAAAGTTCCCATTCTCGGCCTCGTCCTCGGATGATGTTACCAAGCCATTTCTCGACCGGGGACTCGAGCAACGAGAGCCGTATGCATCCATATCCCGGGTGCTGGCATCACGACGCCCAAAACTTTCCGGCGACCAGTACTGGCGCCGGTAGTTGGGATCATCTATCTGCTCGGCGTTTTCGGGCGTCATGCGCTCCATGTATAGCAGCCTGAATTCCTTCGGCTTGCTCAGGCCTCTCAGCGCTTTCTCTGAGGGCCTGCCGTCGTGAGTCGCTTTCTGAAACATGTTTTTGGACTTCCTAAGGCCACGCATTGCGTTGACCCAACCAGGCTTTGAGGCGGGTTTGGCTGGCGCACAGGCTGGAACGTCAACACTCTCATCTGGCGGCAGTGTTGGCACCTTAACATGCCGCATTGTCCGGGCTCTTTTCCCACCAAACACGCGGGAGAGTCGCCGCTTGACTGCGGATTCTGGCTCGGGTGATGTTGTCGGGGAAGCTTCATCGTCGGCGTCACTGCTTGTGCTCGGACCACAACCGAGTACGGGAGAAGTGTCTATTGTCAATGCCGGCTCCGGTACGTAAGCCATCTTGCTTGTGTCAGCTTCATACATCAGTTGCTGCGTGAATTTGACTTTCAGTGGCGAAGCGCCATTGAAGGGGTGATTCATCCTGAGTGCTGCCGCAGCAGGGTAAGGCGTTAGACAAGTGTCTGGCCCTGACCCATCCAGCTCGTGTAGACCCGGCGTGACTTTTGGCAGAGGAGTAGAGAAATCAGGCAGGTTGTCGCCGAGGACGGTGGCCAGCAAGGTTGGATGAGAAGTGACGAATTCCACCTCATCCCTGGGGTGTTTGTAGTCGAAGCTGGCCGGTATCTGTGACTGGTACACCTCGGCGTGCATCCAGTCTCCCCTCATCTCGTAAATCATGACCAACAGACCTTGTGTCTGGGCATAGTCGTCTGTATCGATGTTGTCCCTCTTTAGCAGCTTCTTCTTGGCTAGAAGCGCCTCCCGACAGAGATTCAGGGCTTTATCGAATTGATAGAGCGACAAATGAACCAGGGCCACGGAGTGAAGCAAATTGCAGACGACGGCCTCCGTGGCAGCCTTGTTCTTCGCCAGACCAGTGATGATAGGCTCCGCCATCTCCCTCCGACGCTGGAGGAGGTAGCAAAGCGCGAGCTGCACCTGGAGCTTGCGGACGCCCTCGTTGTCGGGCTTTCCGCTAACCTTGTGCTTCATGGCTTCCTGCAGGAACTCAATTGCCTTGTCAAAGTCGCGCTCCTTGATGCGGTCTTTGGCGAGCTCCTCAAGACCGTCGAGGAAGAGCCGCTCAAACTCGGCGTCATCATCTTCATCTTCCTCGACAGTTGCTACAATCACCGAACCCGGCACCGTGACTGACTCCACTCCTCCAGAAAAGGATGGGGGCCGGGGGCTATGTGTGCCCCTCGGACGGGAAGGTGACCGGGACAACCCCCGCAGCCGGGATGTACCGGTATGCTCGCCGGCTGGGGAGATGCTTAGGCTTGTCAGCCCTGACGATGATGACCTTCGATGGCGGCGCCCCTCGCGAACGTACTCCTCGACGCGCTCCCTCCTGAAAGAGGGCAGGTCGCCCATGAGGCTCACGTCAATGTCCATCCCCGGGTGCGCTTGCCACGCTGCCCATCCTCGCGAGCCGTTGCGTATTGTGCTGGCTGTAGAGCTTGCGGCACCGTGGAAGTGTCTCGCCGCCCGCGCCAGGTTCCTGAGGTTCCGGGCCACGCGGGCATCCGAATGGTCGGCGGGCCGGTGGGCGAAGCCACCCACGGGGCGGACGGATGCCCTCAGGGCCTCGTCGATTGATGACTTGAGGCGGTCCAGCTCGAACAGGATCGCCTCCTGCGAGGCATTGTTCCTCAGGGACAGGGAGACGTTGACCGTCTGGAGCATGGTCTGGAGCGCCCAGTTGGACTTGTGCACCTTGTCCCTGAAGGCCGCGAGGTCGGCGCCGTACACGTTGAGGTTCACCACGGCCCTGACCCTCCACGCCCACGCCCTGGCCCTGACTGTCTCCTTGATCCTCTGCACCAGCATCCCCAGCGAGTTGAGCGTGGCATGGCAGTCATCCAGGGCGAGTTCGCATTGCCTCCAGAGGTCGTCCTCCACCAGCGCCAGGTCAAGTGCGTTGCGCCCCTTGAGCGTGCGGTCGATGGCCTCGAGGCCCGAGGTCAGGCTTTCAAGCTCTTCGCAGAGGCTTGTGATGCGGGTCTCGGCGCCGCGGCACTGGGTGATGAAGCCGCATAGCGAGCTTGTTATCTAGCCGATTGGTTAGCGGTCGTGCTCACAAAGTGCAGTAATTAAATCAACCTGTAGGGCTGCGATCTCCAGGACTGAGTATGCCTAGGCATTTCAAGTCGCTCAAGGGTGGTCAGATGCTGTTGGTTCGGGGAGGGCTTACGGAACCGGCTGCCTGGATCAGCGTGATCGTAGAGGTGGTGATTGAAAGCGGATCCATGTCGAGACCCGCCCTCGGGGTTCTTCAGCTTCCAGTTCACAAGTCACGATAACAGCACTCAGTGCGATCAATCTGAAAATCGAATTTGTGACGATGGTTCACAGCGATTCGTGATCGACTCTTGGACATCAAAAGATGGATTTGAAACGAAACAAGTGAGTTGCAGTCGAAGTCAGGCTTAACGCGACTCCTTGGTTAGCTTGCAACTCCAAAATCCTGATTATCTCTGGCCCCCGACGGCGCATTTTCACCCCCGACAAGATGCGGGCGTAGGCATTTGTGGTGGTAGTCACATTGGGGCTGAGCAGATGCACACCAATGGGCTTATCGCCCATTCCCAGGGGCTGACGTGCCGTCAGCTGGACATCCTACCAAATATGAGAGGGCGTGCCTGCATTAGTCGCTGTAAGTGCTGACCTCGTTACGATGCATCATTGGAGGCTGAGCAGCAGTGGGTTGAATCACTCCTTGCCATTTGATTCACCAGGGTGGGTGGATGTAGAAAAAGTGCACAAATTCATTCAGGTGATATCTTGTCTGGGACATCTACATGGCTGTACTTGCCATACATATTGCTTCCTCTTATTTCTGGCCCAAACCCAGGTGCACTCAGTACTGGCAACGGCAGCATATCTTACGACGGGCACCCACGCCACCTCAATTGAACACCACATAGTACATCCACTGCCCTCCAGCATGACTTCCCGGGCCCCGGGGCGGTGGCATTGGGGTTAGGATCGGAGTATGTCGATTAGGAGGAGTCTGTGGTCGATAGTGACACGTCGATGGAGAGCTCTGGTGAGCAGGGTGGAGGGACAGCACGCCAGAGAGCTTGAGAACAAAGAGCGCAGGACGAACGTCGAACAGAGGATCGAAGAAGCCTATCCGTGTGCCTTGGTCCAACTCGTGCCTATCTGGAAATAGAGTCTTTACGTTCATTACTTAACACTAGATGCCTTATCTCGTGTGGCGGCTAGAGTGGGAGCAAATACACTAGCCGCCTTTAGGCGTTAACCACGCCTCCAGACCAGTGCAGAAAGCCCCCTCGATCCATCCGTTTACCGCTTCGAGAGAAGTAAGTAATGCATAGATAGACAGGATACTAGCCGTGGAACCAAGAGGGACGGGTCCGTATACGTTAATAGATTCCCCCATATCCTGTGCAAAATACACCTGCCACTGATGTCCAACCACCTGGATCAGAGGTACCGAAACCAGCCGCGGTTTTGGGCCCGGGCCAGCCAAGTGTACACGGAGGTCGTACATATGTTGGTACCAAGCCGCGGTCCAGATACCTAGCTGGATAAGAGGATCTTGGGCTGATGTGTCTGTTTTGGTCACGATTGATACTGCAATAGGGCTCTCCTTGAGGGGCAGATAGGCTGTTTGGTTGACATGGGGAAGAGGGTTGGTCTGGATAATCTTCCTGATAGTCCTTCGCAGCAAAGTATCCTCGGGAACTTGGACAGCTAGCACATAGTCGATCTTAACGCCACGGCTCCGCATCATCGACAAGCTCAGGTTGCTATCAGCATGCGACTTCTCAGGGACAAGTAAGCTTTCGGCGGAGACGGAGCATGCTAGTTCCACTGGGCCGTCGGAGGACCCCTGAAGTAAGGGCACAGAGTCGCCCGCAATGCTAGCCGACATGACTGGCTCTGCTCGAACACGCACTTTGGTACTTTGCGTGACATCCTGAACGCCCATTTCACCGTCCAACTCGGCGTCCATCTCGATGTCTGATGTGAAAACAAGATGCAAGAGCGGTGTGTGTACCATGTGGTTCCAGGCACTCTCGTCACGCTGGTAGATCTGGGACTCCAGTGCCCTGTGCTTGATACCACGGAGAAAATCGAGTATCGCCATTGCTGCGCCCTTGTCCGCCGGGTTCGGTGGGCGGTAGTATCGCGGATTATCTCGTACAAGCTGTTTTACTATATCCCGGACCTCATGTGGCACAATGTTTTCCAAGTCATTCGCGGCTGAGATTTGTTCGTACAGGGGGATGATATCGGCCGGGAGCCTTTTCAGCGCCTGGGAGTAGTCGGAAACGGCTCGTATCCGGATCGGCTTTTGCAGCTGGTCTAGAATGGCCCTTGATCTCTCGAGGCTATTCGCTGCGCGCTTCCTCGGGGACGAAGATGGCCGTCTCGGTCTGGGTGTCTCGTCGACGCCTGCGATCCAATTTAGCTGAACGCAGGAATCCCGGCTGTGGAGAGCCCACCTTGATCGTCAAGACCTAGCTCGCCTCCAGCTTCTCCATAGGTCCTCTTGCGCACCCCTCTGAGAACAGGTGTCACTGGCTGGTCCGACACCACCATGGAGTCGTTCGTCAGAGGGGGCGTGTTCGGTAGGGCAACGTCCTCGAAGGGGAAACGGGTCGGGCTCTGACGGCGGCATGCGCGTTTCGCGGGTGGTTCGCTGCCCTCCGGACTAGGCTCGATTGTTTCAAGCCAGGACTCAATGCTTTGTTTACGTACTTGAACGAACGGGGTCATCATACACGAGGATTCCCAAGTTGTTGCGTTGTCGAGGATGTGTGAAGTTGGGGGAGGTTTTGGCATCCTCGGCAGCGTAGTGTTGTTGGATATATGGTAGCTCGGCAACGGCAGCCCCACATCGTGCATCGACACTGCTGCCAAATTAGGGGACAGGGGTCTTTCTGTACACCATACAGAGGATCCCATCTCGCGGAACCAATACGCGACAAGCACTGAGTGTCGGCCCGATCGGCAGTTAGCTTTGTGTCTTTTTGTACCCGCCGTCCACCTTGGTCTGCTTTCACGGCTGATTTCGGCACACGCTCCTCTCCCCGTCTTCTCTTCTCGAGACCCTCAATTGGTAGGGTCTTGATTGCCAGACCTCAGAGTCTCTGTAGTCAGCCTTGATCAAATCCATGTTGGAAGCATGAATTCAAAGGCAGCAATTTCGCCTGGTAGGGCTTCCGCGGAGAGCGATCCACCAGTGCCCACCAGTAAACTAACCATGCGTACATTTGCAGCCTGCGACCTGGGCGGCAAAGCAGACATTGATTGTGATAAGGACCACCTCATCTCTGCGAAGGAACTTGAAGAAAATGTCAATATTATTGAGGGAAAAGGCGACTTCCTCGGGGGCGGGGCAACGGGACTTGTGGAACGTCTTGAATCGGGAGATGTTATCAAATCTCCTTGGACGGGCCGTCCAACAGCATCAGACTGCAGGCAAGAGATGGCGATCGAGGCGCAGATATACGAGAGACTTGGAGCACATCCCCGACTGGTACAACTTAAACACTGGGATCCCGTTGACTGCACATTAACGCTTGAATATATGCCTCATGGCAATCTCAGAGAATATGTTGAGAAGCACGGACAAAACATATCGACATCCCAGAGGCGAAAGTGGGCTATGGAGGCCGCTGAGGGCATTGAGCTTCTACACTCCTACGGTGTTCTTCAGGGCGATGTTGGGCCGCACAATTTTCTGCTGGACGTCGATCTTGAACTAAAGATTTGTGACTTCGGCGGGTCTTCCCTAGATGGCTCCCGGGCCACAGTTGCGCCGGGAGTGAGATACAGGCTGCCGAGCCTGGGTGGGAGACACATACGGCCCGCGATGATCAAAGAGGACCTTTTCGCCCTGGGCTCGACGATCTACTTCATCGCCACAGGCCACGAGCCATATAACGAGCTGACTGACGAAGATGAGGTGGAGAAACTCTATAAGGACGGAGTGTTTCCGGAATTGGGCGGCGTACCCTTTGCAGAGGCTATTGCACTATGCTGGAGACAGGAAGTCGAATCGGCTCAGACAATCATCGAGATTATTCAACGCTCATAGACTAAATTAGCCTAGATATGTGGTAAAACGTCGAATGTTTTTGTGTCACACATGTCACGGTACGTATATAAGTGATAGCTACGGTAATGCTCTCGGCATTATAACGTCCTTCTTTTAGTGTTATAGCGCAATAAGCTATCTCGTTCTATAATAACACGCATACTTATATATGTCCAGGACCGTGTTGTTGCGTTTTACTAGGAACTTTAATAGAATGGGTTAAACTTATTTTTAATCCTAATGGAATGGATTTAATTAATTCCAATTCTATTCTAGTGGGAATGGATTGATCCGAATGTAGTGGATGGCCACTCTGGCCCTGGCTCACCCCTTTCGCCCACTAAGGGGGGCGAGGGCTTAGCTGACAGCTCACTCAGGGCTCAGATCACATCACCGAACTAATGGCACCTGAGGATTTCGACCAATCAACTGTATGTGAGTTTCAAGAACCCGTCTGGCGTATGGTGTGTGGTGTGTGGTGTGGCAGGGAGTCTAGAGTGAGTCAACGCGGTGGCATCAACGTTAGGACTGGGCTGTGCTCAATGATTCACAAGGCTTGTTTGATGTGCCCCTACCCGCATGTCTAGATTTCTCTGGTCCCATTTCCCCACGAAATGTCAGAGGCCTGCACTATTGCATAGAACAGAATCAACCGCAGTCCGCTATGCGCATTAAGATTGGCCGCAGCGTATGACTAGACCCGGTGTGAGTCAGTTTTTAGCTGTCTAAACACCCGAGATGACATGAGCCGCAACTGGGTTCTAAATCCCGAGCAAATAGTGCCGGTCCTATGTACTCGGCCCAAAATGGCTTTAAATACTTGAGCGGGAGGATTTGGGTCTCGGACGAGGGGTATTCGCATATTCGATTGTCATCCTCGACTCTCAACACACCCTGCAACATGCTCACCCGCCTCTTGGCTTGCCAGGCCCTTCACCTCGGCAGCGCGTTAAGTCTCTTATCCCTGCTGTCGATCTCGGCATTTCTCCGACGTAGCAGCAAAAATAAGGCGGAGACTTATACGCCAGCGCCGGTCCGCCATCGCTCAATACCATCAAAACTGTTACTTCTTATCATTATCACTACGTATCTCGGTGAAGTCATTCAGGCTAGCTTTGAGGGTGATCCTCTCGGCAACGAAACACCACACGTCGTTCACCTTATTTCGTCATTGATTGCCTGGTCTAGCGTTTGGATTGCGTCAAATTACCCCCGACATCTCCTTTGGGGAGTCTCCACAATAACTTTCCTTTTTGAGATCCCGTTGCTTGTTCTCGCCGCTTTGAATGGCTTCGCAACGCCTTGGATAGTCGCCAGCTTTTGCGCCCAAGTGGTCAGGCTTTCAGGGACATTGCTTTTGGTTTTGGCGGACGTCAGCCGACAGCTTGCAACACGACAGCAGCTTGGTGCGGAGGAAAGCCAGCCTTTTCTTCAAGCGCAGCCAGAGACTAGCGAGGACGGATATGGGAGTGTCCCGTTCCATGACGACACTGACACGCAAGTTGCCAGTCAGGACATCGATAGCAACGATGATGATAATGATGATGATGACGACGACGACGACGACGACGCAGCCAGCGTCAAGCGACGACGAGCCAAACGCCTCCAGGAGACTGGCGGCTGGCTGGGCTATCTCAAAGACTTTTCCATCCTGATGCCTTATATAATCCCAAAGAAGGATCGCAAGGTTCAATTCTGCATTTTCCTATGCCTCGTCTGTCTCGCGGGTAGGAGGGCGCTCAACATCTTGATCCCGGCTCAACTCGGCATCGTCACCAATATGATCCTCGACAAACAGGCTCCTTATGGCGCCATGCTTGTATGGCTACTTCTCACGCTTCTTAATGACGACGCCGGGTTGGGTCTGGTTGAAGCAGTTGCCAAGATCCCGATCGAGCAATTCTCGTATCGACAAATCACCAATGCAGCTTTCAACCACGTCATGAGCCTTTCGATGGAGTTCCACTCCGAAAGAGACTCTGCAGAAGTCATGAAGGCCATCGAGCAGGGGGAGGCGTTGACCAACCTCCTTGACACCGCAGTCATTGAGATTCTGCCCACTATCTTGGACCTCATCGTAGCCTTCTGCCTGCTCTACACCAAGTTCAACATCTATGTCGCCCTTACTATGCTCATAGCCTCAGGAGCCCTCATGTCGATGGAAGTCTATACTTCAAGCGTCAACATCGGGAACCGCCGTGCCTCGAGCAAGGCCGAGAGAGAAGAGGCGCGGATCCTGCACCAGGCCGTCCAGGGCTGGCAGACCGTCAGCTATTTCAACATGTTCAGCTTCGAGGGACGACGCTTCGGGCGAGCCGTGGACTCACAGCTTGCAGCCAGTCGCACATATGCCATCCGCGACGCCCTTGTCCAAGCACTGCTTGAGACAATGGTCCCGCTCACGTTCTTCACCCTTGCCAGCCTGATATTGCATGACATTTTCAACGGGCGATCAACCCCTGGCGACTTTGTGTTCTTCATTCAGTACTGGGAAGCTCTTATTTGGCCGATAAAGCTCCTCACTCACGATTACCGATACCTGATGAAGGATCTGGTCGATGCGGAGAGGCTGCTGAACCTGCTACAGACCAAGTCAACAATTATCGAAAAGGAGGGTGCCGTAGAACTGCAGAACGTTAAGGGTCACGTCGCCTTTGAGAACGTCGGGTTCTCATACGACCCCAGGAGGCCGACGGTCCGGGACCTGAGCGCCTCAGCCGCCCCGGGCCAGACCATCGCCCTGGTCGGCGAGACGGGCGCAGGCAAGTCCTCAGCCATGAAACTCCTGCTGCGCTTCTACGACGTCACGTCCGGGCGGATCACCATCGACGGCCACGACATCCGGGACGTCACCCTCGGCTCGCTCCGGGAGGCGCTCGGCGTCGTCCCGCAGGACCCCCTGCTCTTCAACGCGACCGTCATGGAGAACCTTCGGTACGCGCGGCCCGCCGCGACCGACGAGGACATCTTTGCCGCCTGCCGCGCCGCCGCCATCCACGACAGGATCCTCACGTTCGCGGACGGCTACGGGAGCCGCGTCGGCGAGCAGGGCGTCAAGCTGTCCGGCGGTGAGATCCAGCGCCTTGCGATCGCGAGAGTGTTCCTCAAGGACCCGCCGATTATCGTCCTGGACGAGGCGACGAGCGCGGTTGACACGATGACCGAGGCTAGTATCCAGGGGGCTCTGGACAAGTTGAAGAATGGTAGGACAACTTTTGTCATCGCGCACAGGCTGTCCACGGTCGTGCATGCGGACGAGATTATTGTCCTCCATAACGGTGAGGTTGCAGAACGCGGGACGCATGAGGGATTGCTTACAATGGGAGGAAGATATAACGACTTGTGGACGAGGCAAGTCGGAGGCGTGACGGGGGAGAAAGCGTTGGAGTAGATTTTTTTTCACTTGATTTCACAGTCAATATAGATTCTTGTTTCTTTCGTACCTTGATCAGGGATAACATGTTACAAGCCACGTATGGCAGTTCAGGAAGCTGACCGTACTTTGCCTAGAAATGACAGATGAGAGAGTGCAACCGTCTTCTCAGGTCACAGACCAAATTATTATTTCTAGCTCGCTGCCTAGACTTTCCGCTTGAATGCATCTGGCTTAAAGTACAATTGATATCTTTCCAGTAAAAATTCTCCGTCCTTGAGCTCGCTGCTCGCCGGGTCGCCGGCCCACATGAATGTTAACCCGTCGTCAATGGTGCTCCCGTCCTTCTCCAGAGAAATCGAACACGATGCTGGCTTGTATCGGTGTGTCTCGTACCGCTGGAGCAAGCCCAATTGCCGGTGATTTTCTGCTTGCCAATAAACCCCCTGGACCGTGTCCCCGGCGTCCCCAGGTACTAGAGTAGGATAAACACCCCACATTTTCAACCTGAAGCCGTGGATCGAAGCTTTGTGCAACTGCGGTTCGACCGATGTGTCTGCGATCACCCGGATGACATCGGGATCCATAAGGGATCCGTAGAAGAATAGGTTCTTTGGCTTCGATTCCAGGTCGGGCTGGCGATAAAGCTGCATCATGGTATCCATGTATTCGGGATTGGACTGCAGCATCGCCGTCATGGCTTCTTTCATAGCTTCCACTTCTTCTTGGGTTGGTATTTTAATCGGGGGGGATGTCCTGTCCGACTGGTCACGCGTATCGTGGTCCATGTCCTCGGATATATGGGACGCTGGCTGATCAGTTTTGCGAGGAAGCGATAACATTCGTCGAGGGAGACCACGTACGTAGCAGGTATTTCCTGGGTCGGCTTGCTTGATTGTATATGCGTTGATGTGGCTGGCCGTCGGGATTGGGACCATCAGTTACCTACTGATCCGCAATATGCCTGAAAGAATTTTCGCTAATAAATCAATCCAACGACGTACTTACGTAATGACGTAGTATGTAAGCTGATAGATATTTGAACTCTTTCGCGCCAAGCTAAACATGCATATTCCTGAGCATCTTGAACGGCAACAAAGGGAGATTAAATAAGAAAGTCGGGAATCGTCCCGCTTGAAAGTGGAAACACTCTTGCCTTGAATGCTGCACAACATGTGACGTTGTCCTTCTGAAGTCCTGTTGAGTTGGCTGGCTGGTTAGACCTTTTGTCACATTTCTGGCCCACTATTCTGGTGCTCGCTTGACGTGCTGCGCCCATCGCCGATGGCATGTGGCCAGTCAGATTGATACAACACGCCCAAAATCGTGAAATCTCCACAGGCCAAGCGGCAGTGCCTCTTGTAGACGGGCGATCACAAGAACCAACGGGCATGACGAATCGTACCATCTCCACAGGTCCCGCCGGCGGCGCCTCTCGTATATGAGAGATTTCAAGTACCAACGAGCATGACCAGATCTCTTCATGTCAAGTTTTTCCCATCAATAGCGCCGCTATTTTCTGAAAGTGAGCTCGCTCCACATGGAAAAACGGTCACGGTCAGTTCTCATGGGCCCTTTGTCGCCGCCAACATGGCGGCACATGTTTCAATTGTAGGTCTATTGTGGAATCTCATGTGGAAAAATTGTAGCTGTTTTTGTGCTTTCATCGTGGTCTCATTCGTGCCCTCCAGTCTAGATAACACAGCGGCCTGGCCAGCCAGCCAACTGGACGGGAGCCTCAGGAGGACCATGTTCACGTCGATACGTGTGCCACCATTAGAAGGACCCTCGGGGATGAATGAACGGAAGACGATAAAAACATAGTAGCGTGGACTTCTATCTCTGAATCCATGGAGACTATCTAAGAAGTGCGCACTCTACAAAGAACAATTTTATTTATGATTACAGCTTTGCTCTGAACTAACGCTTGTTATCTTATTCCACTTGCCTGCCTCAACCCATCATAACTGCTTCGACTTCACAACTCTCTTCTCCGAATACTGCACCCGCCCTTTCCCACTATGGACTATGAGCCGTTGTTAAGCGCGTCTATTAAGCTTGCGCTGGCGACGTGACCAAACGTCAAAGAAGGTCTAACTGCTCGGAGTGGGCCCCAAGCCTAGTCTTCCTTAGGCCTTGCCCTTTCCCACTATATACTTGTATTCAACATCAATCCAGAAGTTTGAAATGTCTCAATCAGTCGAAATCCGATTCGGAGTCGAGATAGAGACAAGGGCGGGGAGTAAAGCTCACAACCACCAAGACTTGCTTTCGCTTGCCTCGGACGTGAGCCAGGAGCTTACGAGGGCGAGAATTCCAAAACCACATTAATAAAGGAATCAAAGACAAGACGGATGAAGAACATGAGGAGTGGTCGCTTATAAAAGACACGACCATCATTGATTCCTGACTAACCTTCCCAGTCAAGCTGTAAGTGTTCATTTCTCTACCCTACATCACTGCTGACTACTTGCGATTATATGCTTATGATTGCTGCTTCTAGGGAGCCTTGAACTCGTGTCGCCCGTTCTTATTTATTCAAATGAGAAGTGGCCAGACCATATCACTGCCGTGTGGTCAATTGTCGATTCTTGTTTCAAGGTTAATACCGGCACCCACATCCACCCTTCTCCAAATTTTAAAAGTGGCTGGACTCTCGATTGGATCAAGAAGCTAGCAGTAGCCACCGTCTTCTTCGAGCGCTCCATCGAATCCGTCGTTCCCCAAATTCGTCGGGCCAATATCTGGTGTCAGAGCAACCGTCATAATGCCAGACTGAAGCCGCTCACGATGCCAGCTATTTTTAAGGAACTTAAGGGCTTTTCTGAAATCGACAGCGTGATTCTGCACATGTGTAGCATGTCGGAGAACTCACCCTACGGAAGACAGCTTCGGATGAAGGAGCCCTTCATATCAGCATTTTTCCGCTGGAACTTTGTCGGTTGCAAGAGTGGTAAAGGTACCGTTGAATTTAGACAGCCTCCGGGATCTGACAGCAAAGAGGATACTCTGGCTTGGACTACTTTCGCAGTCTCTTTTCTCACGGCAGCTGTCTCGGCCGCTGACAAGATCTCACCCGAGAATGGCCCCACCAGTCTGGATGAGCTGAAAGAATTCATTAAAATTGGTGCAAAGCTCATCGGCGCTTCCAGGGGACACTGGGCTCTCGTTGAGAAGCTGTTCGCAGGACATACACTGTTGCCAGCCGGCAGATACGCCTACGACATCATGGATACATCGGAGAAGGATCTTCAAGTTATGTTGATGAAGGCTAAGGAGAAGAACATTTCTCTTGAGAAGTTCAAGAAACTGTATGGTTACAAGTGATTCATTCAAGTCGGCCCAGGTGGCGACAACCTAGAAGGAGGTGTTAGAGTACTAGTCACATGGGCTGGAAATTCGGTACAATCGATCCCATTCTGACTCCACTGCACATGTGGTTAACTGTTGAGAGACTATGCAAAATTCAAACGCCGGAAACATGAACTTGAGAAGACAACCAGGCATTTGAAATGTGCAGAATTGCAGATATCACTGACGTTGGCCACAATGTGGGCGATGTCTACTGTCGTACAAGGACAGAGAATATACCGGGACAGGATACTTGACTCTTGCCGCGATGTCCACTTAGGTCAATACACTCGCAAGCTATTTTGAGCCAACTAGTGTTCGTACATGTTCTGCCTGTTTGGGAAAGCGAGCTGGCCTCTGTGTAACGCAGGAGAATAAAAGCTGACATGTAGATTGAGCTCACAAAGAACGACAGCTAGCCCCATCGATCCCGTCGGGGCTGAGATCATCCGTCTTATCACGCGTGGGATTCGAAAAAGACTTCAGAGTCAATCCCGATAACTTACATCAGTAGCTCCTTCATTTTATTGCCTACCTTGTCTTGTTATATTGCTGCCTATTTGCGCCTACTTAAGTCCGTAGCTGTCTACTCGATGGATTTCCAACCTGATAGTTCCCAGTAAGTTACCCAATGCTCCAGCACATTCCGAAGATGGACGCCTATAATCCCGATCGATTGTAAGCGCTCTCTTTATTTCCAGCCTAATAGAAATTTAAGGATTAGTCCAGTCTAACCAGATCTGCAGCCCGATCTACGCTGTTCGTTGCCCACTAGGATCTTGACACATGATCAAGTCTTTCTCTCACTCCTACTCTCTTCAGAGAGGCTAATTGGAACTGACTGCAGTCTTTCTTTGGTGCACTTGGCTGTGCTATGGCTACAATACTTTGCTGTCTGGGAGCGTCGTACGGGACGGCCAAGTCATCAGGAGCTGTTTTTAGCGCAGCCATAACCAGACCCGACAGCTGGACTCGTAACATGTAGGAGGCTCAGTGACCACACAAAGTCTTCCATGTCTTGTTTACATTTGCTGCCCTCTGTTCAACGAGAGATTGACGAGCCATGTCCATGACAGGCTGTGTGCTGTCATGGCCCAGATATTGTCAATATACGGACTTGTCACGAGTGTCATCATCAGCAACAGCCTGTTCGAGAAGATGGCTCTATTTACAGGGTTCATTCAAATGGGCGCAGGCATGGCCGTGGGGCTATGTGGAATGGCTGCCGGATTTGCCATCGGGATCGTTGGTGACGCTGGAGGTATGAAACATCATACTCTGGAGAAAACTCTCCAAAATTTCTATGGCCCTCGCAGTCAGACTTGTCTAACCCTGGAATAGTGAGAGCGAATGTGCAACAGCCCCGCCTATACACGGCCATGGTGCTGATATTGATCTTCTCTGAAGTACTGGGGCTGTACGGTCTCATTGTGTCCATCCTCATGCTATCGAGATCTACCCTGGGTGTCACGGAGTGTGTGTACTAGGCAGGCGGCGCTGTGGGACGACTCACGGTCAAGGACTGAGAAATGGATGTCTGTTCCGAATTTTCCCTTTGTTCGCATTCCTGGTCTCCTCCATATCTCGCTCCTTGCTATCTCCGAAACAATTCGAAGTGCGTCCTGACTGTCTCAAGACTACAGTCCTATGTCCAAATTAATTGTCATATTAGAGGCAAGAGTATATTGAACAAGGCTCCGATCCCTTGTCTCAGCTTAGATGCTAGACTATAAACGAAAATACAGATAAGAGTAAAAGTATAGGAATTCTAAATTCACTTAGAATTCTACCGCTACTGCAGATAAATCCACACCGCCCATATAACTATATTAAAAAGCTTAAAGCAGCCTTTAACTACCTATTTTAATAAACAATAGCCCGAATCGATCTTATTTATAGTTTATATAAATTATATACCTTTACTTACTTCCGCTTATTTTTACTTTCCTTTTTAAGTAAAAGAAAGGTTATTATAATTTACTATTAAGCTATTTAATATATTAATTTATTATTTACTAACTAATTTTCTAACTAATCGATTTATCTATTAATTAACTGCTTTAAGGCTAACTTAATACTTTATTATAAGTTAAAATTAATTATATTTTAACTATTTTTTAATTAATTAACTAATTAACCGTTTTAAAGTTAATTCGATATTTTATTATAGATTAAAACTAACCTTTTTTTTAACCGTTATATTTATAACCGATATAAAACTTTTATAATAAAAACTTAATACCTTTTCTTTTATTTAATTTTTCTTTTTAAAAGTAAAAAAACCTTTTCTATTAATAGATAATAATAAAAATTATTTATTATACCTTTAATTAATCTAAATATATTAACGCTTTTATATTTAAGCCCGTTAGTAATAATACCTATATTATTTAATATTATAATAAAGGCTTACTAATAATATAGATTATTTATCTTATTTAAATTCCGTCTTTTAGAGCTTAGAATATAGTAAATAAGGGGGGGGGGCTGTAATAGTTAAGGCTGCAGCTCCCGCTTCCTCGATAAACCTTAGTTTGCTTTACACTTAAGCTTCTGTAAGTAACTTTATACAGTAAGGAGCATTTACTGCGCTATTAGGTACCTCCCGGAAGACTCTATAAGCGCCTAATAGGGAAAAACCCGCAATATAGGGAAAAAACCTTATTAGCTAGGGGATATAGTAACTAACAGTAATAAGTATATAATTACAGGGAATTAGTTAGGGGTAAATAATCTCGCCCTTCGGCGCTAAAGGGGCGTGCCGAAGGGAGGGCAGATTTAGTGGCATTAGCGGGATTCGAACCCATACCCTTCGCATTGCTAATACAGAAGGGTACCCTGACGCTTAACTAATGCGCCACAGTGCCAAGGCTTACTAATAATAATTTTTTATAATACTTTTTATTATATAATTAATAAGCTTTAAAACGTTAATTTAGCTATTAATAAAATTAATTCTTTTATAATTTATTTAACTATTAATAAGGTAATTCTTAAGCACTTTAAGAAATATATTAATAACCTTTTTCTCTATTTTATTATTTATTAAATTAGCAATTATAAGCACCTTATAGCCTTTTATAATAACTTTTAATATATCTATTATTACTTAATTAAAATAAAGATCTGCCCTATTAATAAGCTAATAATAGTAATTATTATTAATAAGCTTTAAAACCTTTAATTATATAACTTTCTTTATTATAATAATTATAATAATACCCTTATATAGAATAACCTAATTATAAAGCTTATTTCTGCCTTTAAATCGAGAAGCTATAATAATAGCGTTATTATAATAGTAATAAAAAAAGCCTTATTTAACCTAAAATATTAGAAAGGCGCTATATATAACCTTAACGCCCTTAACTATTATAAGGTTTATAAGAAAAACACTTATTAAGTCGATTTTAAATATTATAACGCCTATAAAAAGTGCTATATACTTAGCTTTAATGATTACCTTAGTTAATATAAGGTAATAAAGGATATAATAATAAAGGCTTTATTTATTATTTATAGCTTTAAAAGTAATAATATTAGAGGTAGAAAAAGCTAAATAGATAAAATAATTATAATAGCTTTATTAATAGTATAGGCGATATAGGGGGGTATATAGGAATTTTAAATTTATTTAGAATTCTGCCGTTATTATAGATAAATCTATACCGCTTATATAACTATATTAGAGAGCTTAGAGCGGCCTTCGGCTACCTATTTTAATAGACGATAGCCCGAATCGATCTTATTTGTGGTTTATATAGAAAGTTCTGAGGGTTACGATGTGTATAGCTCTAAGGGCACTTCCAATGAGTCATTTGCTTTTATTGCTAAGTTATAGCAGACGCCTACGGGCAAAGAGTCTCGAAAATGCTTGATGATATTGCCATATATTTGTTCATATAATCGGAAGAGTAGCATACAAGATGTCAGGTTCCGGATTTCCAGGACTGGGCGCTGGCGGTGCCTGAGCAAGCGGTGGCTCCATCTGATAGAAGAGGGTCGGCCTTTCGAAATTGTCCTCCCTCGGCTCTACATGAACCAGCCGAATGACGTTGCGGCCAGGCGGGGCAACCACGCCTCTATCAGCCAGAACCTGGAGTTCTGTAGCCGAAATGTGAAGCCTCCGACCATAAAGAAATCCTTCCGGCCTCGAGGGCGGTCTCTGAAAAGGGCCGTAGGGTGATATGCGGATCGCTGTGACCGTTGGCGCTCGAGCGACTTGCCCGTCTTTTGCGACTACTCCAGGATGTACGTCTTGACCGCCATCCGCAGTGTGGCCTGCTTGAGGCGCAACTACTCCAAGAATGATTTCCCGATAAAAGATGTTGGGTACTACTACACCTTGGCCCGGGTCAACAGGATCGATTCTGATTGTGAACAGCCCTTCAGGCACAACATACCCACCCCAAGAGGGGCTGGGTGACACACGGCCGTACAAGTATCCTGGTGGAGGAGCAGGCGAATTCGCTGCAATGGCATATTCTGGGATTGGAATCGTGTCGAGAGCTGTCGATCCTCGCGCTGGAGGAAGCGGGAGAACGATTCCTCTCATGTTGCTTGCTGGTCTGCCGTTCGCGTCGTAAGCTTGTTCTGGGTCATGACAACCCAAGAAGATGTTTGTTGAGCTCCCGAGTGGCAGACTGTCGAGACCCATGTTCAGACCTATCTGAGCCCCTGTTTGAGAGTTCACAGGATTCGCCTCGCCCCCCAAAGCTCCGAGCGTAGCGGATAATGGGGGTCTTCCATTTACCGCTGGCACTGGATTGAGCTCTGCATCTAAATTCGATTGCCTCATCTGATCCACCAGAGACGCCGTCGAACTTGGTAATGAGTGAGAAGAATCGTAGCCTCCACTCAAATTCGTCGTTTCCAGCTGTGGTGCTTGGGACAGTAGGCCCGCTCCTCTGAGGCTTGAAATTGGTGGTCGGTCTGCTGTTGGATTGAGGACAGGGTTTCCAGCAGAATTGGCTGATAACGGCTGCATCTGTGCCGTAAATAGATATCCCACATTGTCCAGCGACTGAACGGCAGCAAGGTTGTCTGCATTTGGTGGTGTTGGTGGCAGTGTTGGTAGCGGCGGCGCTGGCAGCGGTGGCATTGAATCGGCCCATGCAGCCTGGAAGGCGTCGATACCAGCCCCAGCCGCATGAGCCAGCCTCAGAACCACTCCGCGTATCTCAGTCATCCATGGTGGTATGGTCTGCTGCGCTTGAGCTGGGTCAATCCATCCGCGGCTCGTCAGAAAATTCCATATAAACGTTGCGGGAGGGTCGATGACTGGATCGGGAGGCCGGTTCGGCAAAGCAAGCTCAGGGTCAATCAAGGCAGACTGTATAAAAAGGAACCAGGTCTCAAATCAGTGTTCATCATTTCCGTAGGATGGATCGAGCACATACATCTGCAGGCTCGCTGATCATTCGATCGAACCAGTCACGGTCGTCGGGATCATCGTTCCAACCAATGAGTCTCTCGGCTCTCTCCATATATGTACTTAACTCTTGCAAAGTGGGCCGGTGGGCAGGCTGATCAGCCAAGCATCGGATGAGCAGGATCCTTAGGTCATCGTCGATATTTGGATGGTTTACCAGCCGGGCGCCGTGGGTATAGAATTGGTCCACCTCGTTGCCATCAATGTCACGCATGACTTCAATCCCATCTCGGTTTTCTTTGGGATCTAGGCCATCGATGGGGCCTGTAGCAGCGGGTGGATATGGGGGAGTCAAATCTGTTATCATTTGCTGCAAGATCTTTGCGGCCAGTCAACCCCTGACTTTGAAGTAATTTGGTACCTGAGTAATATCTCGGAGGGTCTGACTTACCAGTCCAATGGCCCAGATATTGCTGGCTGGGCCCCAATTTCCTGCGAACTTGGGAACAGGGTCCCCATCTTGGGGACGCTCGCCGAGGTATTCCCATTCCTTGTGAAATTGTTCCTGTGAATCGAGAACTGTTGGTCCACACTCTGCAAACAGCTTGGGCCTAAGGGGATATCCGCTGCTTACCGGAAGAAAGTGTCGTGTCTTGCCTTTCATACGAGCCGTCCAAATATTATCCCTGTGAAAAAACGAACCCAATCAAATGATGTCCTCGGATTTGCCCCGTTGCTGGTTGCAGACGGCACAGGACATACCTTGTATTAAATTCAGGCGTCTTGACAACTTCGCTGAGTCCAAAATCAGAAACCTACAATCAGGTAAGAACACAGCTTGCCAACTCCCCAGCTTGAATCCATAGGGTTTCTATGCTTTACCTTTCGTATTGGCGCAGAAAGGTGGTTATCATCGAAGTCGCCAATGAAGACTAAAGGTGGGTATCGTCAGCCAGCAAGAATTAGTAAAAGATACATATAACACGCAACAATGTGTGCAGGCACTGCAGGGGATAGGGGCCTGTACCATTCCTTGGGTCCAGGTCGAATTGAACCATCCGGTATCCGACCCTTTCCGCTTCGACGGTGGGATTTCCTTCCAATATATCTCGGCCCGCCTCAGAGTCCCGAATTTCGGTGCCGTCTTGCTGGACCCGTCGCCTTGGGGGATACTCCATGGCAAGACAAGCTCGTACGACTGTTTCGCAACGGATAAGCACGTGTACTAGTAAGGCAGCCAGGGAGGCGATCACGCTTACGGCAGAAGAAAATCTTCCACAAAACGCTGTTGGGGACTTGCTCTGATGCGGTCCTAACCTTTGCAACCAGCCCGTTCGTCGGGTCTCCCCGTTTCATAAACTCCTGATAGAGCGTATCTGGGTCTGCATCAACATGATCGTACCTATTCTGGTGTATAGGACTGTCAAATGCCGCATCGGGCACGATGTCGTCCCTCCATTTCGGAGCTCGCGGGATATGTGGTGCACGTCTCAGATTCTGAACATCATCGAGTGTCAACCACATTCTGAACATTGGATAATAGAAGAAATAATCAGTTCAATTCAGCAATAGAGACACGTACCACTTGATGTAGTTTCTCTGGCATTATCGAGCTCTGATCTAATTGAGCTTTCACGACGAACTTTTTCTGAACTGCGGTCGCCCCTGAGCGAAGGTCAAACAGCGTAGCGAGCCCTATGCCACCGGCCCCGAGGTGCCGTGGGGCCCTCAAGTCGAGACCTTTGCTTCTGAACCAGTTACGCCTGGTCCTCGTAGCAGCATCTTTCGGGCACCACCCAGCGTTAGCTTCAGGTCCTTTCACCACGTTTCCAGGGTTTTCATGGGAGTCCACCACATCCTTTGCTGCATATCTGTCCGCCCATGAAGGTCCATATCACATGTGAGATGGGGGCCTCATCGCTCAGAGCACACTTAATACATACCTCTTTCAGCAGACCTGGATCCACCGGCGCCAGCAAGAACCCTCCCCCTTCGTCTGCCCTGCATAGAGAGGAGCGCACGAGCATCGTAATTGCCATCAGCATCCTTGTAGACATCACTCGAGTTGGCCGGAGCTCGTAGCCTGCCAGTGTTCCCCAGCGCCAGCTGAGGATGGCGGAGCCCGTCGATCCATGGTTCCCGGCCGGCGGTCATCAGATCGACGGTTCGCCCCCGCCGATGATATTCATGAAAATTGTTGGTTACAGATCGAGCATCCCTGAACATGTCGTCTGGCATGGCTGACGGTACTGGCGGGGCTGGCGGGGCTGGCGGGGTTGTCGGAGGGCTGAATGGTGGATCATCCGGCCAAGCTCCAGGCATGGACATTTTGTTGGCTGGCCGTTCAGTGTAGGCCCTGCTTATTCTCTTTCTCCCAGCAGACAATACAAAGTGATCCTGGCTGGGCTTGGGTATCGAGTATCGGTCGGCCGGGCGGATATGCCTGAAGTGCTAACCTTGAAAGAAGGCGAAATATTTGAAGCCTTCGATAAAGTATGGTTGGAGGTAATGAGGCAGGTCTGGACAGTAGTACATAAAGGAGTAGTCTCAGTACCAATCAAAATTGAAATCAATGTTGCCACGCGGTCCGGAAGCGGCCGGTGCTAGATTTGTCTTTTGTTGTTTGTGATCCCAACCACGTGGCGCGGCACCTAATGCCCAATCATAGTTCGATGAAAACCAAGTGTGGTTGTCTCTTAAACTTGAAGTTCTCACGAATTGTTCAGCTTCGCTTGAAGCATGAAATATTCAGCAAGAAAAACTGAGTGGAACACGAGATCGCGGTTGGGATTGAGACACTATCTGGTCGCGTAGATTGTTGTCTACAAGGTTCTCTATTGAACTGGGCAATCTAAGGTATGGCTAGCGCCGCCAACTTGAAAACAAAATCATCAAGCACATAATCCTTGCCCAAGAGCCTTTCAAGCCGCGGATGCACATGCGAACTCTCGGCCTATCCTCGTTGGTTGGTCCCCAGCACGAACAATAGGCTTCCCGCTCGAGTCTCGGACTATGAGTTTGTCCTTATCTTCAGCATGAACTCGCTTCCACATCTCGACCTCCCCTCCCCCCCTGATGACACCAACGCGCATTGTGCTGAGCAAGTTGTGCGCGGCGTTCGAGTGAAGATAGACACCCCCGTTGAAGATTGCCGTGGCGTCCTTTCCAATAGCAGAAGAGATTAGCGCCTTGCCGCCAGGGTGCTCCTTGATAAAGTCGGTAACATCGTGCACGACGCCAGCGATTGCGACGAGGGCCCGCCCAGTGCCGTCGGTGGCCTTCGACTGAGCAACGAAGTCGTCCCACTCGATTATGGGCAGCTGGTCGAGGGGCACTCCCCAGTCCAACTTGGCTCGCTTCTGATCGAGCTTCTTCTGCAGCTGCTGGACTCTCCCCTTCTCGATCTCGTTTGCCCGGAATTCCTTCAGGTCGTACGCCAGGCCGACCTTCTTCCACAGCCAAATCATCCACTTTGTGGGGTCATACTGATACCATTCGATGGCGTTGCGGTAGTCCGAAGGGAACTCATGGTGGAAATTGTGGTAGCCCTCGCCAAGCGTCACCAGCGCCGTGATCCAGTTGTCACGGGGGGAGTTGCGGTCGTCGAAGGGCTGGTCGCCAAGCCAGTGGGCGAGTGAGTTGATGCAGAATGTCGCCTGCTGCACAAAAGTGGCGCGAAGAACACCAGCGTAGATGAAACCGCCGACTGGTAGTTATCATGTCAGCAAGACTGAAGTTATGCCAATGTTAAGATTCTGGATCGACTTACGCCAGTCACCCCATCCGAAGCCGCAGACCAGAGTGGGGAATATCAATGCCATAAAGAGAACGCATTTCTGAGTGAACCAATGTCAGCAAAACAAAAGGATTAGCTGGAATCGAGAGCCGTCGCATGATGGGGTGGGTCCCTCCACCAGCGAGGCATATTGACGAGCAAGATATGAACGTACCAGGTAGTGCACATGCTGCCAGACGACAAGAGGGTCCTCGTTCAAATCCGTGATATCTGAACGGCCGATTCGTTTGGGGTTCTGCTTCATGACGATCCAGCCGATGTGTGCATAGAGGAACCCCTTCCGGACAGAGTACGGGTCCTTGGCGGTGTCCGTGTAGCGGTGGTGCGCGCGGTGGCCTTTCGACCACCACCTGATGGATCCCTCAGCTGCCCCGACACCAACAGCTGCCAGGTAGATTTGCAGGGGTAATGTGGCTTTGTATGATGTGTGGGACCAAAGGCGGTGGTATCCTGCAAGTTTACTCTTATCAGCTCCAGCCGCTCAAGGCTTGCAAATGAAGGACACAGGAGGTCATCAATGATGCATACCAGCCGTAATGCCTAAGCCAGTGTTGAAGTAGTAGACCACACTGAAGATAGCCGTCCATAGATGAAGGGGGTGGTAATAAGCAGCCGCGAACCCTATCGCGGGCACGCCAAATATGAAGAAGCTATTGAGCCAGTTGACGTGGCGGAACCAGTTCCTCCAGGTAATCGGTGTTTCTGTAATATGAGGCTTCTTCAGATCATATTGTTTTGACCTCAGTGGTCGGTAATCTGTTGTTCCGTCATCAATTTTGCCGCCCTGTGTATCGGACTCGTGCGTGTTAGATGCCGCGGTCCGGCGGGCTGTCGACGCAACCATTTTTGAGAATCTCCGTCAGGGTTTGCCCGCAAATAATAGATCAAAAATTGCAGAATGTGAAGATGAAACACTACTTCAAGGCAATTCAAACCCCAAGTCGGGTGGAAAGCCTGGAGGTTATCAATCTTTCATTTTCGCAAGCCAATTCTCTGCCAAGGTCAACAATACCAATTGAATCTCCTGATAGCCGTAGGTTGGGACCTGCACCACGTGGTAACCCAGGCGTGTTATAGGGTTCGCTGTTGGGAACAGTCATTTTTGTTGAAAACGGATATTCGCAGGGCAAAAAACGGATGGCGCAGGGCAAACTGCTTATAGAAGCCGCCCCACCCCAGCTGCAGCCAATTAAAAGCCACTATTTAACTATAGCCTATTACCCTTATAATACTTTTTATAACTATAATAACCTTGGCCTATAAGGGCTTCTTTATTATTAAAATTAATTTAATTATCCTATATTAATATTATATTAAATTAATTAAATACTTATCGAAATTAATTATTTTAATATTAAAATCTACCTTTAATTACTTAAGTATTATATTTTTAATATTATAATAATAATATAGGTTTAAATCTACTTTAATTTTAAGATATAATAATAAGCCGATTATTATTAATAAAATATTAATATTATTACCATTAATAATTATAAATTAATACTTTTTAAGCTTTTAAAATATTTAAAACTTTTTATAATAGATATAATACCTATAGAAACCTTAAGTAAATAAAGTAATAAAATTGCGATAATAGCGGTAAAAAAAGATTTAAAATAAAATTATAATATATATAGCTTAAACACCTTATAAATTCTTATAAATTTAAAAAAACTAAATATATTAATAAATATAGTAATAGTATATTATAATTATAATAAAGAGGATATTTAAGTATAATAGTTATAGAGTTAATATACTAATATATATATATATATATACGTGGTGGGCGTTATTTATGCACTAGTGGCTGCATGTACCCCTGTACCATCCGTTTTTTGCCCTGCGAATATCCGTTTTCTTTTTGTTTTGTTGGGACGTCTAGATTGACCTGCCTTAACCGACAATTGCGGGTGGATCGTACGATCCTGCGGCTAGCTGTTCAAAAAGTCAGCTGTTGCGGCAGATCCAGACTGCATTGACCACTTCCAAACAGGCTGCGCCATCGCATGATCGCTTCCTATCCACCAACGCTCACATACTGATCGGAATCATGGCACGGGCAAGCGGGAAAAGAAAAAAAAGGGGGGGGGCCTGGGCAGTCATCTTGCGTCTTGAGCTGTACTGTACGTACCTGCATGTGGAGAAAAACCTTTCGTTAGCAGATAAGAGGAATACCGAGCATGTTACGTCCTCTTCCATCTTCCAGGAACATCAAGGTATATTAAAAACGTCTTCCAATTCCAAAATTGCGATGTGCTCTATGTTGTTGAATTTGCAGGAGAATGGGATAAATTAACATCGCAATCACTCTGGCCATGTAGCGCACTCATCATTCAAGCAAGGAGAAGACAGGTTCGATGCTCGAGGTGTTTACTGGCAGTCTACGACCGCAGCAGATGGGAAGACTACCATCAAAATACATGATCCCCTATGTCAACCTGCAGTGGGCTGCAAGCCTTATGCGTTCATAGTCAAAAGAGGACGATAAGGGGATATCTTGGGTGGCTAGGCACTGCCTGCAGTGTACCCGTGAAAGCGGGAGGCTAATCGAACAGCCGGCCCTTCCAAACCGTATCGAAGATGGTAGATGGGGCATTGATTTCGGCTTTCCCACGACGACATACCAGGGGGAGGGGGGGTAAATGAAAGCATCGCGATAGCACTATAATAGAGTGTGGCAATAATATTGAAATTAAATTAATAGGCTGATATTTTTTTTTTTTTATGCCTTATATTATTTATATAAAATAGAAACAATATAATACCTAATCTATACTAAAATATATTGATATAATGTTAATATAATGTTAACGCTTAATATATACCTAAAAAATTAAGTTTTTTTTTTTTCCTTTTTTTTCCAGCCCCTAACCCAACTACTTATTTCTTTTTTTCTAGCTTGATTATAAGCTTTTTAACTATCTATAGAACTATGAAAATATCTAAAAATAGCTACGGATTTAGAGATAATAAGGTTTAAATTAGTGGCCTTTTCGTTTTTAATATCGCTAAATACTAATATAGTGTTAATATAGTGTTGGTATTGATATAATATATTTTTGATATAATATAGCCCTTTAAAATGATTTTAATCTGATAGTATTTTGATAGCCTTTCCTTAGTATTTTGCTATAATTTTGGAATTTTGATTAAATATTAATTAGTGATTGAATTGCGTGGTCTATTCAGAAACCCCCCCTCCCCCCGGTAGGGATAGGGCGGGTGAGACTGTTGCATCACTCACCATCTACGGATCTGGGCACCACAATCAAAGTGGGGCGGCATTGCTCCGAAAGACTGTGATCACTCCGTAACCATCCCGACTCTGCTATCTGCATATTGGCTTATCACGGCTCGGTGGTATAGGAATTCTCAATTATTCACTATGTTGATATGAACTTCAGTATTCAAACACAGACACTATGTCAGACCTGTCTAATTCATCTCTCGGGAGCTCGGCCATGAGTGCACATCTGGACCAACGCGTAAACGCCGTTCAGGCTACGCGAGCTTCTGCTCCTGCTCTACCTGGTGGAAGCGGACCTTTCACAACCTCGAATTAATTCCGAGAAATACCATCCGATTCTAAACCAAAGGCAAAACGATGGGATCATGTCTTCAGTCTCGAATGCCTGACGCAATATGCTTCGGAGCTCAAGATCGCGTCAAGAGGCAGTGGCGCTTCCGGCAAAGCGCCCTAAGATATCGCTGGGGCCCGGCAGGCCGGCGCCTCAGTATTTTCCCTTCAAGTCTCTTCAGATGAGCGCAATGGTCAGCCCTCAAGAGGCTGACTTGGGCGCCGGCAGCGATGGCTCCTCGATGTTCTCCAATAAAGGGGAAAGCGCATACTGATGGATATTGCAATGAACTATGGGTACTCGGCTGGGTCACCCCAGATGCTCCGGTTCATCACCGAGCATGTTGAGCTTGTGCATAACCCTCCCTACGCGGATTTGGGAATCTTGAATCACTTGTGGGATAACATCAGCTGTCGAGATCGCTTTGCGACTGTTTTGCAACAGGGGAGACTGGCTTCTTGTTGAACAATATACCTATGTCGGATCAACAACTACCGCCAAGTGCCAGGGCCTAAACATCTTAGGCATCAAGGTAGATGACCTTAGGCTTTGTCCCGGGGATTTGAATAGGCAACGAAAGCCACGGGAGAAAGCCTCGTGTCTTATACACGATCTCTTCAGGACTGAATTCAACCGGAACGACACAAAGCTTGGAAAGGCGCCAGGCCATCTACCGAGTCGCGGAGAGGCATGACCTAAGCCGCCAGGTTTTGCCACCTCTGCTATTTTGGATCTGGTCAGTTAAGCACAGCCCCAACAAACGCAGGTATTGGCTCACACACATACTGTGGACCCCTAACTCTTCCCACTGCAAGTCGGGCAGTTGATGCCATTGACAACCTTCTTGCCCTGGCAGGTTTCACACTTTCCCATCTTCTTTGGTGTTGGAAAGCGATGTCGCATGTAATCTGAGACAGTCGGGTCTGTGTGGTGGTTGAATTGAAAATTGAGGGGGTGAAGATTTCACGTTGCCAAGCGCTGCCCAAGGATTCGGCAGCTGGAGTATGGATTACTCAATAAAGGGGGGTCCAGCTCGGCCGTCGCTTGCAGGCAGCTCGGCCATAGTCGGGGGAGCCAACTCATCCCTCGTCGCTAGCAGCTCGGCCGTAGTCGCTTGGAGCTCGGCCGTAGTCGCTTGGAGCTCGGCCATAGTCGCTTGGAGCTCCGCCGTAGTCGCTTGGAGCTCCGCCGTAGTCGCTTGGAGCTCCGCCATAGTCGCTTGGAGCTCCGCCATAGTCGCTTGGAGCTCCGCCGTAGTCGCTGGCACCTCCGCCGTAGTCAAGGCGCACGGATCGCCTTATGCCCAATGTGTTAACTATGGCCGAGCTCGCAATTGTTCAAACAGGGTTTCCACGCATACGGCAAAAGTACCTGTGGGTGGCTGCGGCTTCTGTGCACCTACTGCTGGCGCAGTGGGCGCTAAAACCCCTTAATAGCTAAAACCCCTTAATAATAGCTTACTTTTTCCAAAAATTATATATAAATTAGCTAAAAATAAAGTACCTCGGCAAGTTTAGCAGCTTTTTATATTAATATAAATATATTAAATTTATTAATTTTATAATTAATATTAAATATATTTATTTTAAAATAAACTATAAAAATCGCTTAAATCTTAAAATTTTATATATTCTTTTTTTCTTTTAATTAAATTAAAATTAATTAAGCTATAATAGTTTATATTTAGCTTAATAAAAGGAAGTAGCGGCTTTATAGCTATTAAAAAGCTATAAAGTAGCTTAAAAAGTGCTAAAAGATATTATATTAAAAGCCGGGTGCCGAGTTTAAAAGCTATAGTATAAGTTAATAAATATTATAAGTTAATTAAATTAAATATAGTTAAATTATAAATATAGCCTTTATTTATTTAAATAAAGTGTTTAATATAATAAAGCTATATATATAGATGGTGCGTAATTAATATATAGTAGTTGTTATAAGCGCGTTTAAGTTTTAATATAGTTTTACACTAAAAGAAAAACGCGCTTATATTAAGGGGTTTTAGCTATTAAGGGGTTTTAGCGCCTATTACGCCTGTAGGCGTAGTGGGCAACCGAGAGGTGTGGACCCACGGGTAAACATCTATAGGAAAAATGTAGTAAGAAACACGTGTTCGAGGGTGCAAACTAGGTAAATTAAATGCTTAAACTATGCCTGCATCTGCAAGGAGCGTGTACCGTATGTATCAGGCTGCAGTACTAACTACTCAGGTATGTGGGCAATTCTGTAGTAGTAGAGAGTAGAACCCGTACACAACGCACGGGCCCTGACTCCCGCCCAACTCCGATGTCTTCCCACACAGTCTGTACAGGGTTCACACCTTCTACCATTATATATTGATTTTTCTTTCACCTTAACTTTCAAGAAAACTATCTTCCATGCAGATATTTTTTGAACATAGTGCAGATGCTAAATGAACCCAGTATACACAGCACCCACGTGCCCTGACTTGTGTCGAGGTCAATCTGACTCGAGTCCAACTGATCCCCCAAGCGACTCCGACCGGAGGACCTCCACGCGCTTGCGAGCTCACAGCACTGGGAATCCCCAACCAAGAATGGGTGCTCAGCAAGGGCCTTCCAGAAGCTGACTTCGAAATCCTGAAAATTGCTATGGCGCAACGGACTCCAAGCCTCTTCCGTCGGACCCACCGAGTTCCGGGGTGTAACGTCACGAGCCGCCTGATGAGATTCATTCTTCCCAGAGAGCAAGCGCTGAACAATGCTGGTAATGGTTTGGGTCGCACTGGCTAGTAGTGTGTAGTTTTCATCCTCTGGTGTGACAACTGTTCCCGACTCGACTTCGGCGACGAGTATTGCCAGGTTCTGGAACTTCTGCAAGATCTTGAACCGGCTAGACACGTCCTGCTCAGGTAGAAAAGAGGGCTGTAATAACGATAGACATACCGTCCCCGCCGGAGCCAATCCATAGTAGAAAACCTCATATAAGTGTGAGCATAAGACACCAGTAACAGGGCAAGGGCGTAGACGCACCTTCCATACTGACGAGGTACTGCTATGAGCGAGCTTATTCCTGAGCATCACTGCCTCGATAACAAGCTGAAACATATTGGAATAGGTTGAAAATAATGCAGCATCAGTCTCGGAAACATTATGCATAAGCATGAGTCTCAGGAGGAATAGTATGTAAAGGTAGTTGAGTTTTGCGTCGACAAGAAGATCAAGTTCCAGCGGTGTACGATCGCACGACTTCAGCCAGCCTTCGAGGCGGAAGTGAGGCGGAAGAGAAGCCCAAGGGGGACTGTGCCTCATTTACAATGCACCTATAGTGTAGAGAGTGAGCGCAGCCGCGAATCACAGCAACGAGAAGCATACCTTGTCTGTCGAATACGGTGTTGTCTTGAGTCCTCAGATGAAAGGAGTAGAATTTCTTCTTTAAAAGCAGCACATATGGCCGGCCACCAAGCCTCAGCCTGAGAATCAAAAGGAAATCGGAGTATTGGCATCCCAGAAAGGCGAGGACGCCTCATTATTCGGGTAACCAGCGATAGCTCGCTCAGCGATCTGGAATCGGCAGAGTTTGGGATGGATGCGCAGCGGCCGTCCCAAGAATATCGACATGTTCTTATCAACGGTGTACGAGTATGCATACGCGGTCTGTCTGAGACCTTTGACAAAATTGGGAAAGGAGTCTTTGCTATCAACCAGTTCATGATAACCAAGTGCTAGCAGACAGCTGATGAGATCACCGAGCTTCCGCCACTTTTCGAAACCTGGGGGAATGATAAGGTTTGATACTCAAGTAAACTGATACTTATCAATGTCGACCGTAGACATGATGCGAAGTCAAAAATTGGCCCTGATCAGATCTTGATACGACTCAACGCCACTGGCATGTGCTACAGCGATATCCACTACATGGTGGAAGATCTCCCACTGCCGCCAATGAGAGCCTGGTTACGGTGTTCGGTCTCCGGGGCACGAAGGAGCAGGTGTTGTCGTCAAGCTGGGATCTCTAGTGAAGAACTGGAAGGTTGGTGACCGTGCTGGGGTGAAGCCAACCTGAAACACATGTATGCCATGTGATCTCTGCTGGGGCAGCCATGAATATCATTGCTCTGAGCTGTTTCTGCAGGCCTCAATGTTGCAGGTGAGTGATGAGCCACCAGCAACGAACACACTGCAATCTCAAACTGTGTCTTAGACTAATCAAAAAGACTAATCAAAATCCAACGATGGAGGAACTTACAAACAATACATCCTCAGTCCAGCCAGATACGCGTCACGTAGTCCAGAAGCAGTCGACGACCTTTCTGGCGGTCCTATAAGTTCAGTGGATCAACGATTTATCGGTCTGTATGTTATGTTCTTTCTACTCCCTAGCCACTGGCGACTCATATCAGACCATCCATCCCGGCCCTGGGACTTACTGACCCCTCCCTCACCCATCTGGTTGATTCCGAGCTTCATCCCGGAGACTGGGCTGCTTTTCTTGGAGCTGGTGGGAGTGTCGGCCATTTGGGCATACAGCCTGCCAAGGCCATGGGCGTCCGAGTAATTGGTGTTGACGCCGGCGATAATAAGCGCAGGCTTTGCAAGAATCTTGGGTGTGAGGAATTCGCTGACGTTTCCAAAACAAAAGACGTTCCTGAGGAGATCCGGCGTATTACAGGCAGAGGAGGAGTGAACGGAGTCTTCTTCGCTATGTCTTCCCCAGCCTCATATGCCATGGCTACCAAAGTGGCCTGCATCGGTGGGAGAATCATGTGTATTGGCATGCCAGCGTTCAGGGACTGCATTCGCTGGCGATGATCCCATGTTTCTGATTCTGCGAAACCTCAAGGTCATTGGAACATTGACTGGATCCTTGAAGGATACCCATGATGCGCTGGGATTCGCAGCTCGTGGTCTGCTGAAACCTGTTTACCAGAAATTCGGCATAGATTGTTTACCCGAGGCGGTTGATTTGGTCAGACGTGGAGAAGTTGCCGGTCGCTGTGTTGTTGACTTCAATGCCTGAGCGACAAGATTACATAGATCTACGTTCGGATACTAATCCTATTGTTCAGTCTGCCCATCTCTCGTTGGTGCAGTGCTTTCGCAATAGGGAGGATTCGAGCCACGATACAGAACCAATTGGCAAGCACGCAGAGACTTTCTCCTCTATTTATACACGCTGTTATCAAAAACACGTCCAGGTTCGAATCTAACTTCTAGGCTTTTTAAACGGCGCTGAGATACGCAAGTCAAGACCAAAGTGATGTGCACGAGCACATCTTATGCCGGCCATGAGAGACGATGCGCCCTTGGCCTAAATAGAGCCGACGGATAAGAAAGGGGTAGGGAGGAAAGTTCCCGGTACGGCTTGATCCTGGCATTCAACGAGTACTCTAGGCAAAACTTAGCTCACATAAGTTAAGATTCGAAACACATTCAGCTAAAAAAAAAAAGTTCAATTAAAATTTATAAGTACCTGAATTCCGTAAACATTGTTGGATTCAGACTAGAGACCTTCCACCAATCAAGCCAGCCCAGTTGACTTGCGCGCGGCATCAAGAAGTATGTTGTTGTAGTCACCACCAGCCTCGAAAAGCGCGAAGCCCTTCAGCCCGGTGCTGACGATGTACTCCCCCTTGGCGGTGATAGACTCGGCGTCGTCGTACGACACATAGATGTTGCTGGTGGCATTCCAGAGGAAAGGCGTCTGGCTGCAGTTGTCAAAGGTGTACTCGATGCCCGGGAGGGGCTTGGCGTTCTCGTCCAGGAAGCCGGCCTCGGTGATCAGGCTCCAGAGGGGATAGGTGCCGCTGGGGGGCGAGGCGTTGCCGCACTCGTCGACGGACGGGTCGTCGTCCCAGCTGCTGCCCTGGAAGCGGTCGCTCGAGTTCTGGGCCGGGTACAGCTGCAGGGTGCTGGAGCCGTTCATGGCCGACATCTCGTCGACGCGGAAGCCGTGGCCGTAGGCCGCGAGGCCCAGGACGATCTTGTCGGCGGGCACGCCGGCGTCGATCCAGGCCTGGACGCCCAGCTTGCCCGACCCTTGGTTGTTGCGGGCGTCGCAGGCCGAGTCGAGCGGGGCATTGGGCCCGGCCGTCGTCGACCAGCCGCCGTAGATGTCGTAGTTCATGATCATCAGGTAGTCGAGCACGTCAGCGAAGCCGCTCAGGTCGGTGGAGCTCTTGCCGGATGCGTCGTTCCAGGGTAACAGGGAGGTGGCGGCCGTCAGGGTGAGCTTTGGTGCCTGCTGGCGGAGCTCCTGGAGGAAGGTGAGGAAGTTCGTGGTGTCGTTGTCGTTGATGGCATTGCAGCCCAGTCCTTGCCTGGCGGGGTACTCGTAGTCGAAATCAAGGCCGTCCAGTTGATACCGGCTCACGAGGTCCAGGCTGGTCTTGACAAATGCCGTCCTGTTCTCGGCTGAGCCGAAGTTTGAGGAAAAGTATCTGCTTCCTGTCCATCCACCGACCGACATAAGCGCCTTCACACCCTGTTGCTGTATGTCAGTGGGTGCTACGTGAGATTTATTTGAAGGGGGATCCAAACATTTTTCTTGGCGTCCGAAACGAAGACGGGGATCTGGTCGGGGGCAGACTTGGCCAGGTCCAAGCTGCCATCTGCGGTGGTCTCACTATGCGACTTGTCAGTCCCGTGCTGGGTGGATCTGAGGGTGTAAAGTCATTATTAGAAGACTTACGCAAAGGAGTATTTGACCTCAGTGTACTTTTCCCACGGAATGGAAGACACTGGGAAGCCTCTGTTTGCGTGGTAGCCGGCGAAATATGTTGCGGCTACCAGTCCACTGGGTGAGTTTGTGGAGTTTGTGCATGTGGCGCGCTTGTTGCTGGGTTTGACACCTGCAGCGCTAGCGAATGGGACTGCGGCTCCCAAGATGAGCGCGGTCAACGAGGTAGAAAGAACCATAATGATCGAATAAGAGATACTAGTGTGAAGAAACGAGAGAAACTAGTGGCTTTGTGGTGTAGCCTCTCAGAATCCCCAGACGAGGGCAGAGATGGGAACGCGGCAGCTAATAAAACATCTGTCGAGCTTGGGCCGGATTCGCGGCATAGCCCAAGGTTCTGTCACAAGTAGAGCATGACATCCATAATTAATCTCTGGAGTTGCCAAGATTAGGGGGTGGCCAAACTCTAATCCAGGGGTGAATGAATCACGCACAGCTGAGCACACGCTGCGCGGCATGATCGCTTCGCCCGTTGACAGGCACAGTTGACAGGCACAGCCGCCGGGATGCCCAGTGCGGCTTGGTGCGCTGCAGGGGTAGAAACAGAGGAAACACGCGAGAAAATATACTCTGGGCATTGGGCACAGCCTGTCCACTGCAGCTTGGGATTTTCCCGATGTGATCTGCGTCCCGACCAACTTAAATTGTGTCTTGTCCGATCATCTGCACCAACCATCTCGCGGGCCTGCTGCCCAACTATAATCCGCAATGCCAAACAGTGTTTCGCTCAGGGGTGAGGAGGCTCAGTTCAAGAATTACGATTCGCGGGCAATCGAGCTGGACCAAAACCTTCTTGCCGGTCAAAAGGGGTTCTGAAAGCTTGTCGCCGCGTCGCGCGTACGCACGCAGTCTTGGTGGCGGCATTGTCGGGTCTCTCGGCGGTCTTGGGATTTCCCTTCATTATTGCCACATGGACTTCGTCCCTTTCCCTTCCTGGCGGGCGGGCTAGGTGAACCTTGTCACGGACTTTGCTTGGCGTAGAAACATGCCGTCTGTTGGTTCCCTCCTGGTGAAACTTCACGACTAGCCTTCGCTAGTGTACCAACGTAGCGGCAATACCTTAGTCCAAGAGCCATGCAGTGCCGAACCGACGTCCGCTTAATAAGAAAATCGGATGAACCGCCTGACAATAATCTAGCAACACTCACCCCTTTGGCCTTTGAGGACGGCAGGCGATGAGCTCAGTGCCCAATACTCGCCGACGGCCGGCGTTACTAAGAGCCTGATGTCTATATAACAGCAATCTCTTAGCACTGATTTCTACTTCATTGGAACGTACTCACCAGATATTCCAACAGGCCATTTTTGTAAAACTTGCATGCGAAGATCCCCACCAGAGTATCTCGTGAATCTATTTCTTCTCGTTAACTCTCGTGCTTGCGACCCATCTTCATCATTCCAGCAGTCCGTCCATAGTAGTCAACCAATTCAACGCCGGGATTAAGTGGATGTAGTTAAATCGCGTGTGACGAGCAGGACCGACCATACGAAGCACTACGAAGGATACAAATCTTATATAAGGTTCATAAGCCATCACATACGAAGTTGCCAAATGCGCAATCGCGCAACCAGGCAATTAGTTTCCATAAACTCATCACTTGCACACTGTGTTGCCTCATCTTGAGCACGTGAGATACCGATGCATCAGCACTAGATTGCTCTACGCATACGCGAGCCAGGTAGCTCGTGATTTGAATGCGGAGTGGACCAGCCGCACGGAAGACATACTAGCCGGCACAAATGTTTTTGATTTTTACTTTGATTTGGATCCATGGCTGACTCAGGCAGATATCGCAATTTAACGTCCCCTCGCCCGTTTTGCCGCACCCCCTGATCTGCCGCAGCGGATTTTTGGTGCAAACACACCTTAAAAACGCTAACTTTTTAACTATATATAAGTAATTCTATATAAATTCTAAAAATACTTATTTTTCAGTTATAATATTAAAATAGTTAAAATATATTAATATATAGCTATTTTTAAAATATAATATATATAAATTTAAATAAACTTTTTTAAAAGATAAATTACTAAAATATTAAAAATAATTAGTAAAATATATTAAATCTATAGTATTCTTATTTTTAATTTCTTTATATATATACAGACTATAAAGATTATATAAGGATTAAACTTATATATTAAGATATTTCTAATAATATAATAAATCTTTATATAAGAATAATATTTTATTTAACTTTATAACTAAAGTTTAAAATTTCTTTATAATCATTTTATAAAGAGAAAAGAATATTTATAAATATTTTTATAATAAAAATTATTAAGATAAAGAAATATATTATATTATATAGTAATATATAATTTAAATATATTTCATTTAAAGAATAATACTTTCTGCTTAATTTACTTATAAAGTTCTTAATAATAATTTAAAAAGGCTAATCTAGTAATGTTTATATAGATTTTCTTAAGATCCCTTAATATTTTAAAAGTATTTATATTTAAACTTAAATTTATATATAATAATAATAAGATAAATTGTCCTTAATATTTCATTTAGATTCTATAGAAATTAATATATATCTATATAAGCTTTTATAATTATAGCAAGTTTAATGGATTTAATATATGTGGTTGAAAAGTGTGTGTTTTAAGGTGTGGTTGCACCAAAAGGCGCTGCGGCAGATCAGGGGGTGCGGCAAAACGGGTGAAGGGACGTTAGACGAGAACCCCGGCCTCGATTCAGAATTGGCGCCGCTTTGCGCTGGCCATAGCGGCTGGAGAAGTCACTAGACTTGTTCACTACGGCGATCTTGTGGGACGATGGACTTCATAACGTGACCGCGCCCGACAGCCTAGCCTGAGATGGATCAATTCATCCCCATATATCTAGCACCTTGGGCTCATTTACAGATATCAGGGCGTCGATAGGATACGGAGATATCGACACCCCATACTTACGTAAGACGTCATAGAATTTTAAGATTTATAGAGTCGTCAAGGTATCCTCAAGGCCTTACTAGTGCTGGTTAAGTGGCTAAATCCACGGTAAGTTTCTCACCTTACTCTAAAGCCGTCCAGGTGGTTACTAGTGGCATCAAGCTCAGCAGGAGTCGATGTATCATCCATCTCCCTCATCCAAGTTCCACTGTCTCCCATCTCTGGGAGCCGCGGTTGATCCCCCGGGACTTCATTGGGCACCGCTGGAGCTCCTTCGAACTCGGCAATGTGTCCCTCTCCTTCAATCTCTGTGGCGCTCTTCTCCATCGTGTGACGCTCGGCATCCCCGCCTCCTCCGCCTTCAACATGCTGTGGACTCGACTTGGCCTTTCTTGCCCGATATAAAAAGTATGCTCCCACAGCAAGTGCCATGGCTCCGATGGGGACGGTGACGCCGACAGCAATAGCTGTTGTCCGAGAGTCGGTCAAAGATGACGACGACGCCGGCGTCGTCGTTGGTCCGCTTGTAGAGGAGGCTGTTTTCGACGCTACTCCAGAGCTCGGAGCCGGCGTGGCTGTCATGCTAGCTGTCCTCCACATTGTTAATAGTAGCACTCAACTTCAGACCGAGAGGCAAATAGCCAAGAAACATCTTGCATCTTATCTCAAAAGTTCAGTTGTCCTTCCCACGCTTACGAACCTGCTTACTCAGCAATATGGCTGAGTTAGCGGTGTGGCTGAGTAAGCAGGTTCGAAAGCGTTAAAAGATAATCTGAAACCAAAACGCAAAAAAACAGGGACCTAAGGACAGAATTATATAGGGAAAAAAAAACGCCCTTTAAATACTCCTTAATTTAACTACCTTCCGCCCCAAATCTATATAAAAAAATTATATATTAAATCTTAAAAATAGTAAAGGTTTCTTTTTCTTTTTTTCTTTTTTAAAAAATAAAATTCTTTTAAAAAAAACTAATATTAAATCGATAAAGGTAACTAGGGGGCGAGATTCTCTTTTCGATTACCTATATCTAAAATTTTAAATATATTATATATTAGGCTATATTTTTTAAATAAGATACCTTAACTTCTTTTAAAACTCGGAGTATAAAAGGCTATTATTTTAAAAATCTATTAAAAATAATATATTAAAAATAAATTATAAAAAGTATTTTAGTTTTTTTTAAATAATATATTTATTAGAAAGATATATTATATAAAAAATATATATAAATAATCCTTAAGAAAAGCCGGATCTAATAGTATAAATTTTATTTTATTATCTATTTTATTTATTTTAATAGAATTAAAATAAGATTTTATTGTGTCCCTTAATAGGGGGGGTAATTGCGTTTTAGTTACAGACCTCCTTAAGCTCCACGATGTAAGTGTGGCGTATAAGGAGGTCTGTGCGTCAGAGATAACTTGCATCCATGTCTCATAAAGACGGTGTAGATGGTAAAAAAAGAATCTTACACGGTAACGAGGCAACAGTCAGCCCCGACTCAACACCCAAATCACAATAAGCGTCAAACACGGCCACCGCGCTCGACACCGCCATCGCCGCGGAGGTGTTGCGGCACTGCGACGAGACGTCGCTCGTGATTATGGTGCTCATCTTGCTCGAGCTCGCGGTGCAGAAGCAGGTGTACGAGGTCAGGCTCTGGCCGTCGCCGCAGCCGCGGGACATGTCGCGCACGATGGTGCTGAGGGGGTACTCGGCGCAGGCAGGTAGCTGGCTGTAGCCCGGCACGGTGTTGATCCATATCTTGGTCTCTCCCTGCGCCTGGCAGGGTGCTGCTACGAGGGCTAAGAGTGTGAGGAGGTAGGCCGGGTGGAGCAGCCGTGGAAAATGTGGTGGCTTCATCTTGTCAGGTCTTATGAGTGGTATTCTCAACCTCGTGAGACCTCGCAACGATAGACATCCAATTGAGCCCAGAGTCCGAAATGGTTGCGCTTCGCTGGCGCTTTCGATTGTGCGCGCGCCAATGCGAGGGAGAGAATATGAGGAAGCGAGGGTCTCAGTGGTGACAAGTAGATCACTTGGGTTCTTCTCAAATCTCATTGAGCAACAATAACACAAACAAACGGTTTTATGGAGAGAGTTTCGATGTTGTATGGAAATCAGGTGTGGAAAAGATGGCCAAGAGGCGGATGTTTATAGCCGTATATTTCCATAAAAGAATGTACTCTGAGCAACACCATTACTTTAGCCTACGGAAAGTTCAAAATGGGACATGTGAGAAATTATACGAGTAGAATACAAGTATTCTTGGTCATGCAGATAAGACGGCAGTTGAAAGACCCTGATCAAGGCTGGCTGAATGGCATCCAATGGCGGGAGCAGAAACCTGATCGCCGTTGAAAAGTTACGCTGCGGCTGAACGAATGAGGTGGAAGATTCAGCTGTGAGCGGTTTTTTGACCGCTCTAGGCAGCATGGATTTGAGAGGCTTCAAGGCTTGATAGGACTCGGGTATTAAAGCGTGGGCTTACCTGCATCCAGAGAATCACACCTCACTCGTATCCAGACCTGCCAGACGAGTTCTATCCCCTGCATCAACCTCAAAGTCGCAAAGTAACATCGTCTATATTTACTCTCCGGTGAGCCCACATGAAACCATGTTTGCAATGCGTATGGTTGTCGTCCTGGCCATGAGCCTCGCCGTTGTGACAGGCTCTTGTTCCCGGCTGGAGGCCGCCAAGAGAGATTCACCATCCTGGGCCGGCAGCAACCTGTACTTCCTCCACGGATTGACTGGAGATCAGCAGTCTGACTACATCGACACATTAGCCAGTTGGGGTGTCAAAGCTATCCGACTATGGGGTGGGTCCTTTTCTCACCAAAAACACACACATCTCCCAGAGCAACCGGCAGTTCTCCCATCCATGGATCCGGCCATCTCGCTTACTCAGGTGCTGACGCTCACTTCCCCCTTTAGTCACCGGCCTTGGGGGTGGCTGCATCAAGGGTAGCACAAATACCACCTCCATCCCAGAGCTCGAGCCCAATTCGGTAGGGACCTACGACACGACCGTGCTGGAGGCACTGGACAATACCCTATCGCGGCTGCACGCGAAGGGCATCCAGGCCATCATCTCACCTCACGATGCCGGCCACATCAACGGTGCCAACGGCTGCGACGCCTACTGCGCCAAGTATGGGAACCAGACGAGCTTTTACACCTCATCTGAGGGCTCTGCCGATTACGACGCCCGCCTGAGCGCCATCCTGAATTACGAGAGCCCATCCTTTGGCGGAAAGAAGTGGAGCCAGCTGGACGAGGTGATATTGGCGTTCGACATCCAGAACGAGCCAATGATCGATGCCACCCAGCTCCTGGAGGAAAATGACCCGGACGACTGGCTTTGTGGACGAGCAGGCGTCTTGAAGGGACTCATCAGTGGAAGCTCGGGCGTCAAGGTCGCCACGGGTGGCATCGGCGGCAGCCAGTACTGTTGCGGCCACGAGTACAACGACCTGGACAAGGCGCTGCATTGTGAGCACATCGATATTATTAGTGTGCACGGATATATGAGCAAGGCGACGGACTGGGCGTACTTTATCACGGGAGATGCGTCGATTCTGGACAAGACCGGGGAGGCCGGGACGGGACAGAAGGTCATGGTCGAGGAATGGGGTGTCTCAGCGACCTCTGAGGATGGTTTCGATAAGCAAGTTGCTGTGTTCAATGATGCCGGTGTTCCTTGGGTAAGTCTTCAGGTCATTTCGTATCTCGAAAAAAAGCCACTTTACTAACGCGTAGAAGCTATATTGGCAAGTTGTGCCCGGCAAGGACCAGACTCAAGAAGGGGCACCAGAAAGCTGCGGTTATGATGGGTTCGAGATAGGTCTGAATAGCTCTAAGGGTAATGTGGAAGCTGCCGTTGGCAAGGCAGAATCAGTTACTGCTTGGCAAGATTGGACTGGCTATGTATAGTAAGGGTTAGCCAGCCCTTGATGGCAGGTGGAATGCTACAAATTGTACTCTCTTATCGGTGTCAAGAACTAAACTATACACTAAATCCGGGCGGCTGTACCAAGGATAAACCGGGTTCTGTCAACTGCATGATGGGCATTACCTTGGTATGAACATCGCCAGATGAAGCCCTGAAGGCAAATACTGGGAAACAAATCTCGTTCAGTCCGTTTTGTTCATGTGAGCAGTTCAGAATGCCTTTTACGACTCAAGGGCCTTATTACTTGATGATTGAGGTTGGTCTGCATCCTACCCTAAAGGGCCTTACTATGCAAATGATTAGCGAGGTCTCCACCAGATATACCCTATTGCGAATATCATATAGGATCAAGTGTGAAAATGTAGATGTATAGTTAAATGTAATATGCATTTCCCTGTGAGGGGGAGCGATGAGACAATTTGAAGGGTTAGGGTCGAATATGAGCTTCTCGCTTAAAATTCGGCCCACCTGTCACGCAGCGGGTGGCAGCTAAATTAAGCTTCTCCATCATTGATCCACCTTACTCAACCACCAATAGGCGGCAGGGCAGAGAAAGTTCGTATCCTGTCAGTTCTCGTATTCTTTGGATCGCCAGCAATGTGGGCCAAACATTCGAGCCGGAGATCGAAACAGGAAGGTCAACTAGTTGCACAAGATAAGTCTCGACAAAAATCAGCCATTTGTAATATTTGACACCGCATATCGGCGTGTGTGTATTCAGCTTTCGCCTTCGTTTTTGCTCATTGAGCCGCAGAAGCATCTCTCGGGGTCCTGTTTAATTTTGTCATGAAACCAGGCGGTGAGATCCACGATGATCGTATACCCAAAAACGTCGCTAATTTGATTCAGGAAGGTGGCATCGCGATGTTTCCGGCCATGTTTTCCTCGCTCTAGGCGTGAGACTTAAAAGAGTCCGTGGAGAAAATTCAGTGCCAAGGGAATCCGAACTTCAGGCCAACTTTATTTTCAACACGTCAACAAAGCAACCATGAAGTCGTCCGCTTTCTCTTCGCTAGCGGCCTTTGTGGCATACGTTTGGGCTGCGCCAGCCTCAAAAGGCTCCCACAGGGTTCATGAGAAGCGAGCTGGTGAATCTGAGGCATGGACTAGAGGAGATCGCCTCGCTCCCGAAAGCCGGTTCGTGCTGCGCATTGGCTTGAGGCAGCAGAACCTGGATGTAGCAGACACTCTGCTCCTCGAAATCTCTCACCCGTCGTCACCCCAGTTCGCGAAGCACTACACCCGACAAGATGTCATTGACAAGTTTGCACCGTCCGAGGAGACAGCCAACGCCGTCCAGTCGTGGGTCTTGGAAAACGGCGCGACTTCGGTCCTGTCTCGAGACAAGGGCTGGTTGTACGTCAACACGACAGTGGCGGATGCAGAGAAGATGCTCCATACTCAATACTACGAGTATCGACAGACCGCTGGAAACCACACGACGGTCGCCTGCGACGAGTATTCCGTTCTTGAGGAGATCCAACATCACATCGACTTCATCCAGCCCGGAGTCCTACTCGCCGCTCCCAAGACGCCTCAGCACAGTACCAAGTTCAGAAAACGGGCCGTACCCTCTTCTCAGCAAGATGGAGCCGACCGGGCTGCCAATGGGACCTCAGCATGCAGCGACAGCGTTACCCCCGCCTGCATCAAGGCGCTCTACAAAATCCCCGACAACACCTTGAACCACTCCTCAAACAGCCTGGGCATCTTCGAGACGGGAGATTACTACGCACAGGAAGATCTCGACCTGTTCTTCGCCAAATATACGCCCAACATCTCAAGCGGCACGCATCCAGCTCTTGTCTCCATCGATGGCGGCGTGGCCCCAGCTAAGCCAGCGGCCGCTGATGGCGAGTCGGACCTGGACCTCCAGGTCGCCTACCCCCTCATCCATCCCCAAGGCATCACGCTGTACCAGACAGACGACAAGGTTTACACCGTCAGCGGCGCGGGAGGGCTGTTCAACAACTTCCTCAACGCTATTGACGGATCATACTGTTCTTACAGTGCTTTCGGCGAGACGGGAAACGATCCCAACTTTGACGATGTATATCCCGACACTACGAGCCCCGACGGGTACCAGGGCCAGGTGCAATGTGGAATCTCGACTCTGACGAACGTGATCTCCATATCGTACAGCGCGTCGGAGGGAGACCTCCCCTTCTACTACCAGCAGAGGCAGTGCAACGAGTTCATGAAGCTAGCCCTTCAGGGTCACACAATCCTGGTTGCTTCAGGGGATGCCGGCGTCGCGTCCCGGCCTTGGGACCCATACCCCAACGGATGTCTCGGCGAGAACAGCACAGTGTTCAACCCCAACTTCCCTGGGAACTGCCCTTATCTCACCACCGTCGGTGGCACAATGATGTCCCCGGGCGCATCGGTGGATGACCCCGAGGTCGCGGCATACCTCCCCAACCAAGATGGAAGCGACGACACGTACACCAGCGGCGGCGGCTTCAGCACCATCTACTCCATCCCGAGCTACCAGAGCGCGGCCCTAGACGACTACTTCGCCAAGCACGATCCGGGCCTGAAGTCCTTCAGCTCCCTCCACAATGCCACACACAACGATTCCTCGCCCATCGGGGCGGACGGCGGCGTTTACAACCGCATCGGGAGAGGTATGCCAGAGTAAGTGACCAGCCAGCAAACACCCATGCCCTCTATACGCGATAACGGAAACTAACCTGGCCTGCCAACAACCAGTGTCTCTGCCATCAGCCAGAACCTAGCCACTTTTATTGATCTCGACTATGGACTCCTCAGTGGTACCAGCGCCGCTACCCCTTTGTTCGCATCCCTGATAAACATCATCAACGAGCACAGACTTGAGGCTGGGAAGGCACCTGTTGGCTTCATCAACCCAACACTTTACGCTAACCCGCAGATTTTCAATGATATCACGAGCGGCAACAATGAGGGATGCGGTACAAAAGGCTTTGCTGCTGTGCCTGGATGGGACCCGGTCACGGGGCTGGGAACTCCCAAATTCGCTGAGATGTTGGAGCTTTTTATGGGTTTGCCTTAGGTCATGAAAACACTGATTCATCATGAACTCAACGGATTACTGCGAGCAAATGTATGTTTGAGATATGTTGGCTGTCACATGCTCGCATTTCTCTCAAAAATATATATAAAAAGCTCCGGCATTGATATGTGCACAAAGTATTGGATACTCTCAAACATAACGAGATACTCACTCCCTTCGAACCACCGTCATTTTTACTCGAAGTATCAACAGTCTGTCCCTGAGCTATTGTGCATTGCATGGCATGGCCTTCGATATAATGAAACGCTGCAGCTTGAGCACCCAGGAGAAAAAGATCGTCTCATCCATCAGCACAATCGTTTGCCCATCGTTGAATCGCCGCGGCAGAGGCAGGTGCATAGCGCTTTTCAAGGAGCTCCAGATGACTCCCGGGTACATCGACGGTGACGTCTGCACGCGGCCACGATGGGCGCCACCCGTCCCCGTTCCTGGGCATGTGTGGTGATGGATCCCGGGCGCGCAGGAACAGCGTCGGCAATGCGTCGGGGAGAGGACACAGCTTCAGGTTCCTGAGAGTCCTGAGATACCCGCCCACCTTGGCTAGTGCCAAGTCACTGTCGGAGTCCCCGACCATGTGCAGGAGACCGCCGCCACGCGTCGTGAGGGCCTCAGCGGGTAGTGCGTTCAGCCAGTCTGGGTCGTCACGTCCTGCCATGTTGATATATGTGTCCATCAGTACCAAGCCGGCCAACTTGACCCTGTCTACTCGTCCGCATTTGTTGCCCTGGGACAGCTTGGCCGCCACGGCATGCGCAACGATGCCCCCGGCAGAATAGCCAGCGAGTATGATCGGACCCGCAAAGTGCGCCCGGATTGTGCCCGCGTGCATGGCAGCAAGCGTCTCAAGGCTCTCGGGCACAGCCAGCCCCTCTGGATGTGGGAGCTCAAAGACGTCCCTCTCGCCCTTCATCTCGGACGCCAAGGCGCTGTACATACCTCCTCGGAACTCCTTGGCGACGATGGCCTGAGAGAAAGAGGGGACAAACAATATTGGTGAGGGCGAGCCGGAACGACTTGGAGGGCCCGTCGCGAGGCGCTGAGGAGCTGCCGCGTAACTCGCCAGGTCCGATCCAATCCTGAGCGTCGGTAGTGCTAGCGAGGCGCAGCCCAGCAAATCTGCTGCTGCGGTGTACTGGCCCAGCTGTGACAGCCGTTTGTAGAGTGCGGTCAAGCCTCGGAACATCTCGGGATCAACATTTTCATGCCCTTGCCCAGGTTTGGAATCAGAATCGGCAGCGCTCGAGTAAATCAGGCTCTGTTCTTTTATCCAATTGGCAGTAGCTGGCCCCTGTGGTCCGTCCACCATGTCGTCTGCAGTGATGGGGATCTCGATCAGAGGCTCAGCTTTTGGCTCCACCTCTGGCCGACCAGACGCTAATCTGCCAGATAGGTATTGTACTAGTGCTGGGACACTATCGAGATCGAGCGCCAGTGTGATAGGGAGGTCATACAATCCAGTCAACCGCCTCAACTTATTGCTGAGCAAGATCGAGGTAGAGGAGTCAAAGCCGAGGTCTGCGAGAGGTCTCTCTGGAAGGTCTTGATCCTGGTATCCGAGCACCGCAGCAACCTCATCTCGCACGAGGCTCATCAACAAATGGTGACGACGATCAAAGGGAAGTGCGGCAAGCTTTTCGCGCCAGACGCTTGCGCCACCTCGCGCAGATACCTTCGTCCTGGATGTCTTGTCGTTGAAGACAAGTGGGAACGGCCCATCAACCACCATCGGCGCCATGACCGGGTGCAATGGCGTCGTCTTCTGCAGCGCCATATCAAACAACCGCAGTCCTTGTTGGTCTGTCAGCGGCTTCGCACTGCCGAGACGGGGGTTGTGGGCTTTCAACCTGTTCTGCGCAGCCATGCCGACCTCGTTCAGCCAGGGCCCCCAGGCCAGCGACAAGGCAGGTAGCCCACGGGCAACACGGAAGCGGGCCAGCGCGTCGAGGAAGCTATTCCCTGCGGTATAGCCTGCCTGGCCCTCGTTGCCAAGTATGCCGACAAAAGACGAGAACAGGACGAATGACCGCACTGTGGCCGGTGCGAGCTCGTGCAGATGCCACGCGGCGTCGACCTTTGGCCGGAGGACACGCGACACCCGCTGCGGACTCTGGAAGCTCAGGACTGCGTCGTCGACCAGGCCTGCGCAGTGGATTATCGCAGTCACCGGCGGGTGGCCTTGTGCGCTGTTGTCAGCTAGTAATTTGGATAGCTGGGTGCGGTCACTGCAGTCGCATTCTTCAATTCGCACGGCTGCGTTTCCATCGGATAGATCGTCGTGCAGCTCGTGGGCTCCTGGTGCCTTCATGCCTGACCGGCTAATCAGGAGCAGGCTTTTTGCTCCGTAGGCGCGCACAATGTGTCGGCTAAGCAGAGCACCGATTCCGCCCGTACCGCCGGTGATCAGGACAGTCCCGCTGACATCAAGGCATGAAGCGGAAGTCGAGGTTTCGGGAGCCAGCAGGGCCTGAGTCGAGGCCAGAGCCACTTTGCTTAGTCTGGGAACCAGAAGCTTTCCGTCTAGCAACGCGAAAGTGTCTTCCCCGGAAGTGAGCGCAGGCAATAGAGCCTCTTCTGATTTGGCTGACCCGTCCAGGTCGACGAGTACGATCCGGTCCCCGCTGAGCTCTGCCTGGGCAGATCGCACAAGACCCCATACAGCAGCCGCAACAACGTCGTGGTCGGTACCTACCGACGCCTTTTCGGTTGCGACGACCAGGCGGTTGCCAGTATATGCGTTGTCAGCGCTCCACGCCTGTATCTTCCGAAGCACCTCGGCGACAATGCTATGCACAGCCTTCTCGGTCGCGTTTGTATCGGCTGCTGCATCAAGATCTTGATGAACTCGGACTCGCAACATCTCGTCAGTCGCACATGATATCTCTTTCGACCTTCCACTGGGGTTGTCGTGATCAGACTCGGTCCACTCGAGTCGGTAGAGGTCACCTATTGCAGGGCCCGTAGTCGCAGACTCGAGCCAAGTGCGAGTGCTGACCTCAGACACCTCAGCCACCAGCGCGCCCGTTGAGTTATCCCTCAGTGTCACGGAGAATCTGTTCTCCCCCAGCTCACGTATGTGTGCCAACACCGGGCCATGGCTGCTGGTTGCGAAAGTCTGCACGCCTCGGAGAGAGAATGGTAGCCGAGTGTTGCCAGCAGCGGTGCCCGGCGTTGCCAGAAGTGAAGCATGCAGTGCAGCGTCAAGAACGGCCGGGTGTAGGATAAACATCTGCCCCTGAGTCTGAGGTGGATCGATATATGCCCACAGCTCGTTCTGGTCATGGCCGTCACCATGTGGACGCCACGCGCCACTTACGCGTTGGAAAGCCGGTCCATAGCTGATGCCTGCGTCGGCCAGGGCGGCATATGCTCTGGAGGTGTCGATCGACTGTTCTTCATCCTCGAGTCTAGTACCGTTGATTTTGAGCTTTGTGCCGTTTGTAGACTCGCGCCTGCCAATGTCAGGCAATGCGGGCGGCTTGAGGTTACCTGTGGCGTGCCGTGCCCATTCATGGCCTGTCGCGACACCACCCGGGCGAGAGAAAATATCGACGCTCCTTGTTTCGTCCTCCTTTGGCTCTCCAATAACTACCTGGATGTCCATGTAGGATCCATCATCTACATCTGCCTTCAAGGCGAGCGGCGCGACAAAAGCAAAGTCCTTCAGCATCATTGACTCGTTTGTCTCGCTACACTCGCGGCTGGCTCGCAAGGCCAGCTCGGTGAATACTGCAGCGGGGACGATCGTTTTTCCCCCTATGACATGGTCGAGAAGCCAAGGTTGTTTTTTCACAGACAAATAGCCAGAGCAGATGATCTTGCTTGTCCCAGGAATAGACGCGGCATGGAGAAGCACCCCGTGTCGCAGAGTTCCTACGTGTTCAGGTCGGGCTGTCACTGGTCTTGGTGGGTCTAGCCAGTATCGACGCCTCTGAAAGGAGTAGACGGGTAGATCAACGACATACGCGCCACTGCCCTCGGAAACGGCCCGCCAGTCGACTTGGACGCCTCGAACCCAGAGTTGACCCAGTGCATTTAGTAGCTTGTTAACCTGGCCGCATGTGGCCACAGCATCCGGGACATGTGGCGAGAGGACCGCAGACGGCCCAATCTCCAAGAAGACCGAGACCCCTGCCTTTTTCAGCTCACTCACGGCATCGGCGAAGCGAACAGGTTGTCGTACATGGCGGATCCAATGCTTGGCAGACTTGAGCTGAGCTGCTCCAGCTCGCCCTCCCGTAACACCGGAGACGAGGGGTATCGTCATTTTTCCTTCGCCTTCTATCGAGTGCCCGATTATATCCTCAAGGTCGGTCAGTATGGGATCCATCGACGGAGAATGAAAGGCATGGCTGATGTTTCGCAATGCGGTAACTCGTCTTCCTAAGCCGACCATTGTGTCTGTAATGGCCAAAACACTTCCTTTAGCGCCAGAAATGACAACCGAATCATGTGAGTTTACAGCTGCAATTGCGACTGTCGCGCCCGGGTTATCGCCCTTGTGCCGCCAAATTGCTTCAGCGACCTCCTCCTCGCTAGCTGAGATGCTCACCATGGCACCATTGCTCGGGAGAGCGGCCATGAGTTTGCCTCTCGCGGTCACTATAGTAGCAGCATCACGAAGTGATAAAGCCCCGGAGGCGTGGGCTGAAGCGATCTCCCCAAGGGAGTGTCCGGCCACAAAGTCCGGGTGGATGTTGAACGACTCAAGAAGGCGGAACATGGCAACCTCAAAGGCGAAGAGAGTAGCTTGTGCGAAGTCGATGCGGTTGATCTGGCGGCTGCTCCCTATATTTTCGTCATTGGTTAAAATAGTATCCAATGGGCACTCCAGGTGGCGGCTCAGTGCATTGGAGGCTGCTCGCCATGCATTAGAAAAAACAGGGAAGGCAGCGCATAGGTCGCCCAGCGCATCTCTGCTGGGCAGCCGGCTGCCTTGACCAGAGAACAAACATGCTAGGCGCGGTTTGACAGTTCTTGTTTGCCCATTGGAGCACTCTGTCACAACATCGGGGTGTGGATGTCCCTGAGCGAGAGCTGTGAGTGCGGCTTTGTAATTGCTTCCCATGTCAGAAGTAACCGCACCCCTGAAGCGGAGAGCAGATCTCGTGGTTGCAAGCGAGAAAGCAACGTCTTGTGGATCATGGTCGTAGAGTGTTTTATCTGCCAGCAACGCCCTTGCCTGTGCGCGTAAAGCAGCCTCATCTGCGCCAGAGAGAAGCCATGGAAGATTCCGGGTCCTCTTGTCAGTTATTTCTGGATGGGACGACTGCCGAGTTAGACTTCGAGTCTGGTCATGCTTGTATGCGATGGGCTGCTCAAGGATTACATGCGCATTCGTGCCTCCTATTCCGAACGAAGACACCGCAGCACGCCTTGGTCTGGAGGCGCCATCACTTTCACATGGCAATACTGGCCACTGCTTGGGCTTAGTGAGAAGCTCGACGCCACATCCTTCCCATTCGATATGCCGTGAGGACTCTTTGATGTGCAATGACGCCGGGGCGATTCCATGGCGAATTGCCTGCACCATCTTGATGACACCTGCAACGCCTGCCGCAGCCTGCGTGTGGCCGATACTGTAATCAAGCCCGTCAGCTGTATAATTCTCACATGACTAACGAGATATTCCTCAGACATACTTCGACTTCACCGAGCCCAGCAGCAACGGCCTCGTGGCTGAGCGACGAGTGACATCGCCGCCATTTCCATAGGCCGAGATCAAGGCCTGGATCTCAATAGGATCGCCCAGCGGCGTCGCGGTGCCGTGACCCTCCAGCACGTCCACGTCTGCCGGCGATAGCGCTGCCTGGGCCAGGGCTTTCTGGATCACCTGCTGCTGGGCAGTCCCGCTCGGGGCCGTCAGCCCGTTCGACGCGCCGTCCGAGTTGACGGCGGACCCGCGGATCAGGCCAAGCACGCGGCGCCTATTGCGCCTCGCGTCCTGCAAGCGCTCGAGGAGGACGAGACCTACACCCTCGGACCAGCCGGTGCCGTCCGCGTCGCTAGAATACGCCCGACAGCGGCCGTCTGCGGATAGGCCTCGTCGTTTACTGAATGAGATGAATGACTGAGGTGTGGCCATTGTTGTTACCCCTCCCGCAACGGCGAGGGAAGATTCTCCATTTCGAAGTGATGCGGCTGCTAGGTGGATTGCGACTAGCGAGGACGAGCAGCCGGTGTGTATGCATATTGACGGGCCGTGGAGGTCCTGTAGGAATTCCCTAGTCAGTTCTAGCAATACGAGATTATAAAGAAAGTACTCACAAAAGAGTATGATATTCGCCCGCTGACTACGCTGCCAGATGACCCAAGACCAATGTGAGCGTCCAACTCTGTGCACCAATAATTAGTATGCGTACTGATGACGTCTGGGATGTAAAACTACGATGATATACCATGTTTATCTTTGCCGTTGTCTCCATAGTCGCCATACATTATACCCACAAACACGCCAGTCTGGGTACCACGCAGCGACGAAGGAGCGATACCACCTCGCTCTGCCAATTCCCACGTCGTTTCTAGTAACAGCCGCTGTTGCGGATCTGTGGCGAGAGCCTCCCTTGGCGACATCCCAAAGAGCCCGGCGTCAAAGTCAGCCATGTCGTGGAGAAAAGCGCCGCGCCGAGTCGTCGAGGTGCCGGGAGCGTCGGGGTCTGGGTTATACAAGGCCTCAAGGTTCCACCCACGCTGCGATTTATGTAAGTCAGTAGTGATCAAAAAATGTCACGCTTTATGCAGGGTTTGAAGATCAGCTCTGTAAGCTTTGATCTACCAGGGGAAGCAGAAATTAGTGAAATGTTGGTAGCACTAACATCGTCTGGGAATTCAGAGGTCACATCCACGCAGTTAGAGACAACACGCCACAGATCCTCCGGCGAACTGATGCCTCCGGGGTACCGACAGGCCATGGAAACAATAGCAATTGGTTCAACTTCACTATCCAGATTTGGAGATGCTGGCACTGGCACTGTTGCTGGTTGATGTTGTTTTGTTTCGGGCTGGAATAGCCGGTTGTAAATGTACGAGCTCAATCCTTCCGGGGTAGGGTAGTCAAACACAATGGTTGTTGAGAGGTCCAAGCCAGTGAGACTGGATAGTCGGTCTCGAAGGACTACACCAGCAAGCGAATTCAGGCCCAAGAGCGTGAATGATAGGTCAGAGTGTCGATGAAGCCACTCCGGATTTGACTCCACAGGTACGATATGTCGATCGCATGCGCCAGCAATCTCTGCAAGAACTAATGCCTCAACCGCTTCTTTCGACTGCAGTTTGGACCGAGAAGTAAGTGGTCTGTTGGTCAAAGAGCTCACAGCCGCCCGCCTTGGTTTGCCCAAGAGTGTTCGAGGCACAGCATCGATCTCATAGAAAGCTACTGAAAGTTAGCAAATCAACCGGTAATAATGTCTTTTGGAACTTTCTGGGCCGGGCTGTCGGCTGTGATAGATGGCAAGTAAGCAGTCTAGCTCACCTGTGGGCAACTTGTATTCTGGCAGAAATTCTCGACACGCTGCCAGCAGCGATGATGGGTCAAGGTTGGCTGTACTCTTTTCCTCGGGTGCGATGTCACTGGCTTTGCGCACAATAAAGGCTGCAGGTGTCTCTCCAAGCAAGCGATGTGGGATACCGGCCACAACGACATCTGCCACGCCAGGATATCGAAGCAGGACTCGCTCCAATTCGCCAGGTTGGATGTTCTCACCCCCTCGGACAATCAGCTCTTTCTTCCGGCCAATCAAATCCAGATCAGTCCCGGTCTTCGAGAGACGTGCGATGTCACCCGTAGGGAACCAGCCCTCTTGTGTAAAAGGCGTCTGAGCCTCTTTATAGTATTCAAGCATTAGACCAGGACTTCGGATCCAGACCTCGCCTTGCTCGCCCACGTTGACTTCGTTCCCGTCTGGGTCCATCAGCCGGACCTCTAAACCCGGAACTATTGTTCCGATCGAATCTTCCCGATAGAGATCACCCGGCTTATTGATAGCTATAGCGCCGCAGGCCTCGGTACATCCATAGTTATTAAGCAGAGGAACCCCGAATAAATCATAGACTTGGGCACTTAAAGTAGCGGGTGCCGAAGAACCTGCGACCATGCACGCCCGCAACCCGGGCAGCGCTTGCGAGGCTGACAATGTTGGCGCTGCGGCGACGAGTTCGTGATAAGTTGCAGGTGCACCGACTATAATCGTAGTCGTCAGGGTCTGCTTATTGAAGAGGCTATCAAACAGCGTCTCGTTGGGGTCAGGCAGATATGCACTGGCACCTACGGCCACCGTCGCCATAATGCACAGCGCGTGGCCGAGGCAATGAAACAAGGGGAGAGGCCAGAAGAATTGGTCCTCTAATGTTAACCCAAAAGCTGAAATAAATCTGTTAGCCGACCACAGCCAGCTTACCCGGTTGGACAGGACCCCCTTGGGCAAGCTCGTGGTTCCAGAGGTGTAGTGCAGAAAAGCTGCCTCGGAGTGCTCAACGTGGACATCTATATCGACATCCGAGGCTGTGCACTCTTCATCCTCAGCCCAGTCTTGATAGCGTATAATTTGGGATCCGTTCTCCGCAGTTTCCACGCTGGGTGTTGCAACCAAGATGATCATTAGTCCACTGCCTCCTCCAGCAGCGGCGCGCACCTTGCCCAAGTGGCGTTCATCGGTAATCACGACGCCCGCGCCGCTGTGGTCCAGAATATTGGATAGCTCTGCTGACGGTGAGCGCGGATCCAGAGGCACTCCTACCGCACCTGCGCGGGTGATTGCGAGCACGCTCTCGACTGCTTCAATGCATCGCCCCAGGACAATGGCTACGAAGTGTCCTCGTCCGATGCCAGCACGTACTAGTCGGGCTGCCACGCGTCTTGTTCGTTTCTCGAGGGCACTGTAAGTCTATTGGAGACTCAGAAAATTAGTCATCGATTCCTAATTTCCAACAAAAGACATTCAGCACGACTCCGAGACGTGTGCAAAACTCTTGACACTTCCAATCTAGTGTATTCTAGTATTCCATGCCTCCAAACCAGCTCGATCGGCAAAAGAATGGCTCTACAAACGTACAATGGCCCGTCCTGGTCCTGAGAATGCCACTTTCTGGCCACGCTCCTCTGCATGACGAGCAAGAAGTTCTGGAATGGAAGGGACTCGAGGCATCATTGAATCATGTCGAGCCCAGCACGAGCTCTCTGCAACTGGTCTCGACTTTTGAACCATGGCATTTGGCTGAAAACCGTCGATGTGAACCTTGTAGAACGCTGAAAAGGCAGGAGACAGCGGTGAAATAGTAAGGTGAAAGAGCCTCGTGTATTTTAATCCTCTCAGTGGGTCTTGATGCCAATCTAGTCAAAAGAGGTGAACACGACCGACCCATATATCAAAATTCCGGTTTCTTATCCTTGGGCATCGTTCCGCAAGCCCCGAGCTTATTGATCTAGACCTCATTGTCAGCTCCGCTGGCCTCCAAAGACTTACTCGCTCTTCGGCAAAAGTCATTCTCGGATCTGACAGGAACCGAGGAGTCTCAGCACCTGACGATCGTATATGCATACGCTCCTGGGCGCGCATTCACCAATCCCCTGATCCCATCCTGTTCCCAATACGTAAGTCTATTACCACAACAAATGCCGATTCAGGTATTTCCCAGCCAATTTTCCCCCGATATATCCCACAATTAGGGCAGTCTAGATAAATTAGAATTAAATTTTAGCCCATCGATGCGCTTCTTCAGCTGCTGCGAAACTCTGCTCTCCATGCGCCGCGCAGCCGAAGCAGCTAGTAGTCCAACTAAGGCGGGTTCCACTACCTACTGTAGTAGGTGTCCATTGTGCCTAGCTTCACTGCGGATCTGCAGCCAACGAGGCTCCCTCTGGCAGATGCATTGGCAGCGTAAGCGGAGCACCGAAAGCAGCTAAGGTGGTGTCCTCGGGCAACCTTGGAAGTGCCACTGACGCAGGTCTTGCTAGTGCTTACATATTTTGCCAGCACGTCTCATGATGCTTTCTCAGCACCCAATCTCAATGCCACTCTACCCACAGCGCTGAGCGAGTGATTCCTGGCCACAAGTAGCGAGCTCGGACAATTAGCGAGCTCGGACTGTTGGACGTCGAGCGTGGCTTTCCGACTCCACCGCACTATCGCCCGATACTGCGGTGATAATAGGACAGAGAGGGTGGGTAAATGCCTAGTCCAGGCAGGACTCTACTTCTAAGACCGGGGCCGTCGGCAGAACTTATTCAAGCTAGTAGAAGAGATTCTTCCATCCTCACCAACCTACCAGGGGGAGGGGGGGTAAATAAAAGCATCGCGAAAGCACTGTAATAGAGTATAGCAATAATATTAAAATTTAATTAATAGGTTAACATTATTTTTTTTATATACCTTATATTATTTATATAAAACGGAAATAACGTAACACCTAATCTATACTAAAATGTATTAATATAATATTAATATTATATTAAGTGTTTAATATATACCTAAAAATTAAGTTTTTTTTATCTTTTTTTTAAGGTACTTAACTTAACTACTTATTTCTTTTTTTCTAGCTTAACTATATATAAGCTTCTTAACTATCTATAAAACTACAGAAATATCTAAAAAATAGCTCCGGTTTTAAAGATAATAAGGTTTAAACTAAAGCTTTTTAATATCGTTAAAATACGCCAGCGGCTAATATAGTGTTAATATAGTATTAGTATTAATATAGTATATTTTCAATATAATATCGCCCTTTAAAATAATTTTAATCTAATAATATTTTAGTAGCCTTTCCTTAGTATTTTACTATAATTTTTAAATTTTAATTAAATATTAATTAGTAATTAAATTGCGCGGTCTATTTAGAAACCCCCCCTCCCCCCGGTAGGAAATGCCCTTCTGTGTATATATGGACATCATACTCCGGTATATCAAATCGATCCAGGTGTGGTGATGGCTACCTTGTATTATTAACCTGTTATCTATACCAGATAACGATAGAGTTCATGTTTGGGGTTACGTGGCAACTGCACGTGTGGATTGTGCAAACACCATTTAAAAATAGCTCAGCTGCAGCTGGAGCCCCGCTTGATCGACCCAACCTTGGCGAGCCAATCCACCCCTTTCAAGACCAATTAGCCCCAAGAGACCAGCCAACATAGCAGGATGAGCTCCTCACCAGCGCAGCCACCGCCCGGCGTGGACCCAATCATGTTCGCCCGTCGCAATGTGGGCCGGTCCCCGGAAGAGCACGCGGCTCTAGAAAGGGCCCTGGCCGAACGCCGGCGCCGCCGTGGGGCGCCCGCGAGTGACAGTAGCAGCAGGAGAAGGAGCCGCTCGCCCGCCGCCAGGCGAGCAGAGGAGTTGGCAAATCTGGCACAACGGCGCTGGGCCCTGGAGGAGCGGGAACAGGCCCTGGAGGAGCGGGTACGGGCCCTGCAGGAGTGGGAACAGGCCCTGCACGAGCGGGAACAGGCCCTGCACGAGCGGGAACAGGCCCTGCACGAGCGGGAACGGGCGTTTGCGCAATGGTTGGAGGAACAGGAGTTCGAACTGATGGTTCGGAGGCAGGAGCAGGATCAACGCGCTGTAGCTGGTCTTGTTATGGATGATGCGGAAATCGATCCCGATCAGGCGCTGCTGGCACTACCTGTGGCACAACGCCGTGCCGCAATCTTGGCCCCCTTCGGGGTTACCGGAGGCAGGCCGAGGGCCAAGGGGAAGAGCAAAGGCGCTGGCTGGCACAAACGGGGGTATCGAGATAGTTTAGGCTGCATGTGGATCAATGTGAAGGTGGGTGATATGTGCACCAAGGGGCAGGATGTCAGCGAAAGGTCGACTCTGGCAGGTTTCGTGCAGCGGGTCCAAAGTAAGTCTAAGTTGCCGGTCTTGCTCAGCGGAAATGCATTCACACACTGACTTACCTCATTTGTAGTGTCTCAGGAGAACTCCGACTATGGATATCAAGCGCAGAGGGGCATGGCTTGGGATCTCCTCTTCCGCAGAAAGTCGCTTCGGAAGCTCCTCGCAGACCTTGAGGATGCTGGCCTAGAAGAAGAGGACGTCCTCGTTCGTGATCTGCTTGATGGCGGCGAGACGGTGTACTATCGTCTGTATGACGAAGACGGGACATATGTGAGGGACGTGTGGTAGTAAAAACGACAGTAGTGTGGTATACGGTATACCCACTTTTCCGCCACAGTTCTAGACTTAAAAGTGGTGCTTTGTGGCCAGAAGTGGTTGTAAGATCATGACTATTTCAATCGAGTTTCTTATTGTTAAAGAGATGAACCAGTATCCAGGTGATCTTGACAGATTACCTGACTGTGCTTGTAATCACTTTCCGATTTGCTCCCGGCTGAATGCCTGCAAGGCTGAGATTTCCTAGGTGTACTCGTACGGGATTTCCAAAAAAGAAAAGAAAAAAAAAAGGGGAAAAAAGGGAGGAAGGAAAAAGAAAAGAAAAAAGTAGATGTGGTGCCTACCTACCCAGCAACTTCGCTCGCCATCTAATAATGACAAATTTCTGAGAGGCACTAGTATTGAAATGTGTGTCCAGCATCGTGGATTTCTAGCAGACCATAAAGCTAGATGACCACTTACAAGTCATGGCCACCAGGAAATTGCAAAACAATCAAGGCAGACAAAGTTGCTCCAAGTCTGGATCTCCCACTTTGCTCAAGAGGCCTGAAACGTCTAGTCATGACCTATTCAGTACCGGCTTTGCAGCGGATAGCCTACAGGATGATCTGTGGGTCGACTGCCTATAGGATAGCCTCCTCCGCTATGAACTTTTACCAAATGCCTTGCTGCAGAACGATTCGCTTTAGTAGTATCCTATCAATAACTCCTATATTGCGCAGGGTAATCTAAGGGTAGGGTTAGAACAGATTGTGAGGCATCATGAAAGAGATGATTATGGAAGGTACCTGTGGCTAATGATTAGGAATAGCAGGGCTGCTGCAGATACAGTGGAAGAGATACATGATATTCACACACACCACATCACAACATTGATTGAATGGTGTATATACAATGTGAAATTTAAACTTGAGATGTTTTTGTATTAAAGAAAGGGGGTGGGGAGAGATTATTAAAATAAATTTTTATTCTAAGGGAAAAAGGAACAACACGATAAACAGAGCGGGCTTGGCCGCGGCACGATCACGCCCAACCAATGGCGATCAATGCGAGATCTGGAACTCTTCGTCTACTCTATCTAGGTCTCAACTGAGCCCCACGCGAATTCCATCCGTTGTGAAGCTAAACCATGCACATTCAAAAGATCTCGTGCTTACACACTCGAGGTCAGCAATTGGGCCCAGAGCGCAGACACGAGGGACTGGATGCATAGGCCTTCTGCCGGTATCCCGCTGTCGACTCAATATGACCAAGTACAAGCATGACGTCCCAAGTACCACTAAGACAGACGAAATCGGAGCAAACGCTCTGTTATGGCCGCCGGCTCGATCTGCTTCGCAATGGTAAATTGCGCGACGTGGACGACACAGTGCTCTGAATCTGCCACAAAGCTCGTCTATGAAAGAATACTGCAGATAGAAGTGAGGCCTAAAGCTGTGTCTGGGCGCGAGTAATAGGGAACGAAAGTATCGAATTCGGGCTGCAGAGTATCATGGCAAAATGACCGCTTGGATACTATCCACTTAAGTCCTTCAAACGTGATTATGAAGTCTGCCTTGACAGTTTCAAGACTGTAAAATTGGGTAATCTCCAGTGTCGCCTCCATTATACAAAGCAGCTCGACAATGAGACGTCCAATGGCCTCCTCTAACCATTTTCTATCCTCAGTATTCGAAGCAGCATTGGTACTTCGGGAAAATACCGGTCACCGTTGGAGAATGGCAGCTATACCCGTCATAGAATTCTCTCCCAAGATCTCGAGCTGTCTAACTAGCATCTGAGCTTCTGACTGTACCACTCTTATATACTTCTGGCGATCAATCTGCCTTGATTGGTTTTTCTTTTTTCTTTTTTGGTTTTCATGACAAGCACAATTGGATCTGCATCAGCATCCAAGTTTCTGCCAAGCCTCGAAAGCAATTCATCACCGTTGATTTCAGGAGCGAGGAGCGGTGGTGGGCGCACTGTAACGCCAGTACAGCTGGTCATGGAGAGCAACGAACATCGGAGGAAAGCCCGCATCTAGTGGTCGATGGCAGCTGAGCTGAAAATAGGACGCAGAATCGGACACCTCGGAGTTATCAGGTCTCCTGTTCAGCTACCAAATCAGTCGTCGCCTCCGAGGTTCAACGGAGGAGCGATTGGCAATGCGCCATTGGAACAGCGCTCTGGCTATTAGCGCCAATACTAGCAGCGTTCAATTCGAGCGAGTGAGGGTCAAAAAGCAAAAAAGAAGATAAAAACTGGAAAAAAAATTTGGATGTGGGCCTGGCCGGGGATTGAACCCGGGACTTGAAGATCGTTAGTTACCTGACAGTTGTTGCATTTTGAGACTGGGATGAAGCTCACCCTCGCACAATGAACACGTTAGTACGTGCCGGATTTAACACCCGAAGCGCGAATCATACCGCTAGACCACCAGGCCATTGGCTGAAAATTGGCCCTGCAACAAGGATAATGGATATCAATCATTTCCCCGCACATGCTGCACTGTCTTACCTGAGATCCCACAACCAGATATCATCCGTGGGGGCCGTCAAGCAAGCCATCAAATTGATTAAGACCTCCTCCATCTGCTGAATTGGCTGAATCGTTCAAACATATTTTGTGAATAATTAATCACACGGCTAGATGGGAAATGAGGGGAGGCTTCCGGGTGCCGCTCTGCTTAGGCGTGCTTGGACCCAGTCATGCTTGCTGCCTTATAGAGCTGCCCACCCTCGGGCTGAGAGCTTGTTGTTTGCGCATCCTAGACGTGAACACTTCAGCAAACAGAAAAGTGAGAGTGCGAAAGAGAAGAAGACTTGATTTGATTTGGCCAGAGAAGAGAAGGATTTGATTTCGGGTCTTCGGTGCTATTTCCAGCCGCAGTCCAATCAGCAGCCGGAAGAGAATTGTTGGTTTGTTAGTCTGAGTAGCACCAGGCATCTTGCCTGCCCAGGTGCAAAAAGGACCAAGACACCTGCATACATGTTGTTTATTGAGTCTCCCAGAGAATTCGGGCAAATTAAACATTCGGCTGCAAATGATAACCACAAATTTTCTAACTCACAGATTTCAACCTACCAGGAGGTACAATCTAGGGTTTCTGATCGACCAAAATGTAGAAGTACTGCGATGAACACTCCCCAATGCGCTATTTAAGACACACTCTATGGTGATCAAGGCGAATGACAATGACTCAATCTAGTATTGTTTCGCAAACAGAACATTAGACTTAGAAGCTCTCACAATTCTCAAGAATAGGGCCGAGTGATAGACCAGACTAGTAGCATCTGGTCACTCCAAATCGGCCTTTCAAAGAACATCAAATGAGGCCCATTCGGGATACCTTGACCAGGTGTGGAATAGTGCTCTACGAAATTGTCTGTCAGGGAATGCTTCCCATGGATACACGCCCTGAATCATATAGTTAGGGCACTTCTCCCTGTGCGAGTAGTCTGTGTCTCAGTTGCTCTCAGTCTCCCTTGGGAAGACCAGTACCCAGACGCTACATTCTCTGCAGCCAACATTGGCGTGATACACAGTGATAGCCAATGTCTCTGTAACTCACTCCCATGGTCCAGGTGCAGACTTGCATTTTGGGTGTGTGCACCTTATGTAACAGCATGTGGATTGAGTTCCATCGCTGATGATGCAACGGCTCTATAACAGGACAGACAGACAAGAGCATTATGGCCTTTTAAGCCAGACGAATACAGATCCACCGCTCATTAAACGTTATGTGGCTCGCAATGAGATGATTAACACTCCTCAGCATGCCATGGCACACCAAGGTATGGCGTGTAATAACATGAGGTTGGAGTTTGTGCTAAGTAGGAGATGGCAATGCTCCCTATCATTTACGGAATATTCCTGTCAAGCCGAGGCGTCCTCATTGCACATGATAATCACTTTTTCTGCGTACAGTTGGTTCGGATTTCTATATACTTATATCCTTTTGTTACATACCCTTAATGGATAACGCCTTCAAGCACATTCAGGCCAGCTCATTGCCCGAGACCGTACTCCTCTACAGAGCATCTTTCAGGTCAACTGCTCAAAAACGATGCACCCACCAGCTTTTTTCCATTCCTTTTAGTGTAAGATACTACTCTTGTGCAAGTCCAGCTTCTTTCCCCTCGACAAAATCTTGAGCTATGGTTCTCTAAGCGAGTTGATTCAACTTGTGTCAAAGGCTCGAAAATTTTGAAGCAACTTCTATTAGTTACTGGATAGAAATGAAAGATACCTGTATCGTTCCAGAGTATCATCATTGCATTGAGTTCAGCATGCGACGTTGGCACAAGAGCTTTATCTCTGTTTTTGTCTTCACTTCACTTGGGAGTCTACAAACAGTGTCCGAGTGTCTTGCGTACTGATTGAAACTCCCCTGTGAAGGTTGTCTAATTATCAAGAGGTTTCATTGAAACACTCCCCCATGGTGAGGATTCTCTGTGTTCCCGTTGAAATTCAACTCTGCTTGTCATGGAGGTCGTGGAGCCCCTGCCTCCGGAAACACGGTCAGCATGCAAAGCTCAGCGACATGGCATAATAATGCACAGCGATGACCAATGGACCGTTTGGGGAGCCCAGAAATCACGTTTAAGTCATGTCACTTCAAAGAGGCTAGAAAATTGATTCACAAAATGACGAGCAACCGGCACATCCACAAGGCGCGGTCCAGTTCAAACGGAGACGCTCAATAAGTTCGAGGGAAGAGCAAGTGTTCCGGTGCGATCGGCATGTGTCCGAATGAAAGAGACTCGAGTATGCCATTAGATAGATGTAAGTGAATATGGAGCGAGACCTTGATCCAGGCATCAAGAGAGTAGTGACAACGAAAGAGCGAATCGTACCGTCCTCACACCTACATTTTTCCCTTCAAGGACGGCCTCTAGTAGACTTTTATGCTCTAGCAATTCAAACGCCTTGAAAGCTTGCAGACGTTTCTTGGTAGAGATACGATAGATACAGGTTATTCACCTCTGAACTGCTCCATTGGTGTCACGTGCTCTCATGACTAAATCGTACAGTACGAAGTTCCAGTCCAAGTCACCTAGCACTGTTAGGCCCCACCAAAGCTTCCACTACATCTTCAGACGACGGCGCCAATGCTGTTGCCCAGCTGGTCAACGACACACCGCGGTCATGGCCTCCTTCCCCAATGTCTACACGCACCGAAAGGTGGCCGATGCCGCATCGAAACGATGTGAGATCTGCTTTAAACCGAGCACGAGTGTGCTTGTGACGCCGGACAAGCAGGTTCGTCTCATCAATAATAGCTCACGGCCTCTCATCATCCTACTCGCATCTCGAGTTGCCCATTACTCACCCAGACACTTGGAGAGCACGGTTCCTCTGGTAAATTGCAACCGTGTGCACTCATTTCTGACTTGGCCTCGTGACAGGACTTCTTCTTTGTCTGCCCCAGCCACCTCAAGGACCGTGGGTTCTGCTCGCCCATCATCGATCAAGCCGCCATCGATGCCAAGAAGAAGAAGGACATGGAAGCGGAGGTTGAGAAAGTGAAGAAGGAGTACGAGGAACGCCAGCTCAAGAAGAAGGAAGAGAGCGAAAAGTCCAAAGATAAGGACAAGGACAAAGATAAAGATAAAGGCAAAGACGGAGACGACAAGAAAGCTGACGACAAGAAAGCCGATGAGTCCAAGGCCGAGAAGGTACGATATGTGCACCACTAAGATTTGGCAATCTGATATCATATGTGCAAGAAACTAATTACGACCCTGCAGAAGGCCGATGAGGCTCCACAAGAGGAAGAAGAGCCTCGCGTCTTTGCCCTGCATAGGTATTTATGCCCAACTTCCCTTTCAGATGTGACACTTGGAATCTATGAGTAGATCTGACACAGGTGCAGAACTTTCCATCAGAACCGGGTGGTCCAAAAACGTCAGGCCGAGATGGCCAAACGGAATCGTGAACGGATACAGAACCCAAACTTCTTCCCCTCCGTGCCCAAGGGAAACCCTTGAGGAACGAGCGGCCCCTCTCCTCTGGCTGGATGCGGTCCGGCCATTTGTAAGCCGATGAGGACGTTATGGCGCAGATTTCTACATGCTTTTTCTCTGAGAAATGATCCTTCGGGAGTTGGTGGGGTCAGCGTCGAAAGACCTGCCCCGTACGGGAAAACGGCTAGACTGGCGTTGAGTTGCAGCCGGCAGGTTCGGTAATTCTGGGGGGTTGAAATGTGAATCACATCGATGGCACAGGACCTTTTCCGTGAGAAAGTATCTGAACAAAGGCGAAGGACTTATGTTCCGGTACTTGAGGTTCGCATCGTCACTGTACTGCATGTTGCGGATGTCACACAAAACACATGGATGCCAGGTCTAGATAGCCGTCACATCAAAGTACCGACCCTGACCCAGCGGCCCGACGCCCCGTATCCCATAAACTGACACGGACCCAAAAGCCACATTCACCCTTCCCCCCTGGCTGTGATTTGGCCCTGGATCTTCAATCTTTGGGGTCCTGGCTTACCGAATCCGAAAGCCAAGAGCGAATGTGCACGTATGTGCGCCGCGTATTCGCATTGCCCGATGTTACCAAACTTCAGAAAGAGGCTGACACACATTCGTCTGTACGTCTTGACCGCAGCGCCTCGATGACTGCGTGGGTTTTGTTTCTGCGCCTTTTGCATCAACGTCGAATAGCAGGTGCAGCTTATTCCCCCCCCCCCCCCAAGCCCCCTTCTCTCTCACATGAGAAAACATGATTTCCGACATCTGTAGGACCGCGCCCAACTCTAGAGGCGCCCGCCGCCATCGGCCGCCATTTTGTCGATCAGGATCTTGCCGTTGGTCGCGAACGCTGGTTTCCAGATACGCATTTCCTCTTTTGGTCCAAGTGCTGACATTGCTGTGCCACCCACGGTTCCCCGGGGCCGGCTTCGTCACGCCACATATATACCACCACACGGAGGGAGTTGTTCATATGTAGTTGTTGCTTTCCACGATGACCCCGCTTTTCTCGAGAGACGCGGTACTGGCTCTAGTTCCTCCTTGTGTGATACGGAGGTGCGTCAAAGCCTTGCGGGCTTGCGCCCTACTGTAAGCTGCTGCAGAAAGAACCCATGATGAATTATAGCTAGCTCCGAATTCCCTTACTCCCCGAGGAATCAGCCATGCGAATAGTCTGACACCTGTCTCGTTCTGCCGGGGGCAATTTGGGCAATGTGTTGCGATATGAAAGGTCGCAATCGACTAGAGTCGCATGAATAGCAACCGCACTTAGACACCTCTTTTATCTCCTCCACGAGAGCCAACATGGATCTCAAGACGCCTGTTAATTGAGATGAAATGGGAGGAGGACATGGCAGAGTATAGTCGACTAGTGTGCTGCACAAGAGTCAAATAGGTACACTTGCTGAACAAAAGGCCGGCTCGCAAACTGTCATCACAGTGCATCGGGTAAACAAATCGTAGGAACCCTGTTGATATCATGAACTCGAATGACAGGCCACAACATAGCTACAGGATCATACCAAGCCGGGACCATAACTATTGACTGCAGCTTCTGGAGCCGATATGTGACGAGCTGGAAACAACTAGCTTGACATGAGAATAGCCCTCATGCAGCGTGCTGATCAACACACACACAAAGACATGATCGGGCAACCGCCAAATATGAAATCAGCCATGTGTATGTCCTGCCGGGTCTCATGATGCTCGCAACACCTCGCCAGGCCGCCACGTGTTCTGCATCAAACGATCGTCCCACCAGGCCCCAGCCGCCGTCAGCCCGCGGACCGCTGAGATACACCTCGTGGGCAGACTCAGATAACCGCGTGCCCAATGTCGACGATAGCGGGGGGGGGGGGTGGTAGAGAACTAGAACGCCGCCTCGGAGGAACACAGAGGCCAATTCGGCGCCGTGGCCCTGATTGGAATACCGGGACAGGCGTCATCACGCCATGGAGATCTATGCATGCAGAAATAAGTACCCCCCTCGTGACACGGGATATGACATGTATCGACCTTGCGTAGGGCTGTAGTGTCACGGCCCCGCGAATCTTCGACAGGCTCGACACCCAAGGGCCGACCTTAAGCGATGGGGCTGACGAGATACTCGGCACCGGGGGGTTTGGAGGGGGGGACGGAAGCACAACAGAAAGGTCATTAATGTAATATATAAATAAGCCCAGGCTTTCCCTGCTCGATCCCCGCTAAGGCGCTTGCGTGTATTATTTGCATGTCTTACGTGCATTAACCCCTTCTGAGCCGGGGGGCGGGCGGGCAATAAGCAGCGGTGCCGCCACACCTCCAAGACCCCGTGGGACCGCGATGGGTGCCCTCGTCAGGGAGACTAAGTTATATCTGGGTACATTGTGCGTGTGCGTGTCACCATGGCCCCCCGTCTGACTGATGTGAGTAAGCAAAGATGAGCCGGTCGACATTGCTACCCAATGGCCAGAGAGGGCAGGCCCGCATTCAAGAAAGAGCGGGCCGGCCTCGCTCTGTCACGGGAGGATTGATAGGCTATGTGTGAGTGCCATTTGGGGGCCGACGCAGGCTTGTCTTGCATTCCGGCCCCCAATGTCCCACTCCCGGCCCCCGACCGGTGGGCGATCTCGGTCTCCTCCTAAGTCTGTTACGGAGCTCCTCCCCGGTCGGGTGCCGCGTTGAGAAGAGCTCGGAGCGTGTCTTGGCATGATGACATGTCATCATGTCCATGAGGGAGGGGGGGGGTTTAAAGCAGCGGCTTGCAGTTGATCACGATGGTTGACGAAACGGAGAACATTGCTAGACGGTCACCCAATTCAGTTTACTGACATACCTATATGAGTCATCTCAGAAGATGCGTGATGGGAACCCAAGAGCTTCTGCCCGAAGTCACCTATGAGGTACTGGTATGACTCTGTTTCTTTGTCAGGCAGTGATTTCCATGTCTTATTTCCTCAACCCAGGCAAGCAACCGATCAAGGAACTCGGACGAATTATGAGTTGCTATTATTGGTATAATACAGAAGATACGGCGTTGTTGTATTCGATAGATACTTAGGGAAGGCATAACTAATATTTCTGAAAAGGGAAAGGCCGTTCAAGAAAGCGTGTCAAGATATATGGGCTTGATTGAGGAGGGCAATGCTAACTTGTTCCGCTACACAACTTGCTAACTATGAAGAATAAGAGGTAATCATCCTAACAATGCTTCTAGCAGAACCTCTCCTCCCAATACCCACAATTTCTGCCCGATACATAACTATTATCCCCACACGCATACATCCAACGGTGCTCCAGGATGGCTCTAGAGAGCGTGGTGGCTAGGATAAGACGAAACGTTCCTAAAGACGGGTAGTCCTCGATCCTGGAACAAGTGCATCGACTGTTGGATAAACTCGTCACGGGTCCGCACGGGAGTGGTCATCGACGCGCTCGACGCCGAGATGATGTGCTTGCAGTCACGGGCGTCGACATAGACCTGGAAGTCGTCGCCGACGTCATCCTTGAGGTTGAAGGTGATGCGCCAGGCCAAGAAGAGGCGCCCGTCCTGCACGGTGTACACGATCTCGCCGATGTCGTCGTCCCGCCAGGGGTCCAGTGGCTCCCAGTCGGGCTGCTTCATGGCGCGCAACGCGGCGCTGTCCCGTGCCTCCCATTGAGTGCAGATTCTACCATCACGTGGACCTTCTCGCGGCCAGCCACTGTGTTCAGGCTCCCCGGTGTAAGCGAGGTACTCAATATGGTTGTTCCCGACAAGCCCCCCATCAAAGTTTTCCTGTTCCCATGTTTGTCAGCCTCATGGAACTTCTCCATCTGTGTAGCCGTCCACGAAGGCGGCGGCACATGTTTAAATCTGCAAGGGAGAAAGCAAGCAACTTACCCATTTGACCACTACGCGTGCATTTTCAATCTCGATCTCCGTGTATGGGAATGTCTGCAAGAAGCTGGCCTGGCAGAGTTCTCGACCGCCATCGTCGACACACTTCACGTCTTTCATGGCGCGGAAGTGTAGACCTTTCAAGTCGGGCAGATCTGCACGTTGAAGATGGAAGCTTGCATGCAGCTGAGCTTTGCCAAATCTGCGCAGGGTCTCGGCAACGCCCAACGGCCCATCAATGTAGTACTTAAGGCCGTTCTTCTCCTTGGTAAAAAGTTTTACCACTCCTGGATTCTCTGGGTCGCCGTCGACGAAGCTGTCGACTTTGGGGGGATCAGTACGGCCGATCTTGGGTGGCTCGCCAAAGAATCGAGGGAATTCGCTAATAGCGACCATCAGGTCTTCCCATTTGATAGGAACTCGGGGGTAAGGTGGCCCGGCTGCTGTCGAGGATGCATGTGGGAGGAGGGTCAGGGCCCATATTGCCCACGTCGGAAAGCGCCGCATCGTAATTTTCATGACGTTTCGTTTGGTCTGGAATGGTGTTGTGATGAAGAGAGAGGCCAAGAAGGAGATTGAATAGGCCAGGAAGTTTATTCGAGCCCAGTGAAATTTAAAGAGAGAGGCTTTGAGCATCTCAAGAATTCAATGCCAACATTGTGTGCCTTGGTTAAAGGTGAGCTAGGCCCCGCCGGTATGCCTCTAAGCTTTTTAGGGTACACATCAAGTTTACCGACTCATGACTGTCGATTTGATCGTGTATATAGGGAGGTTATAGGACTCATCATTAGTTAATCCTCACTTGGGACAATGTATAATGACATCACGTGCGAGCTTACGGCTGTTGTTGTCACAAAATCGCCGCTGTATTTATCGGTCCTGACTTCGACACACAAATATGAGCCCCGAAGTTGGGACACTAGTAGATTAGGAAGATTACCATGTAGATAGTAGCCACTCAGTGTTAGTTCTATTTCCACCATTCTCGTTAGACGTGGTTAAGGTAATTATCACTTGGCCAGGCTTGACGCTCGACTACATACAAACTTACCAGAGAGCTCATGCACCCCGAGTGCTCACCTACCTTTGCTTTCTATGTCTCACATCAACTCTACATAGTGGAAAACACTAAATTATCTAGTCGTCAGCATAGCTTAGTTGAACAGCTGCCAATCAAGTTCACTTGGAAGTCTAGCTCTGCTTCCACGTCAAGACATTTTCAATCAGATATCCCTGTTTTGAATACGTCCAACGCAACTATCTCTTAAAGAACAACAACCGCAAGAGAACCTCTTATGAGATAACCTGTACGATCAACCATATTTTTCGGTCTCAACATCCCAGCTTTAACGGCCTTTGAGAGTGTGGTCCCTTGGTGATATGTGTCGCAGTCTTATCAGTAGCAAGCAGGCGGGCTGAAAGCCAAATACTATCGAGTTTCTTTGCAGGCAAACATCACACTGCTCCTGTCACCTTTCCCGTCCAGCGGCTCATCGCCCCTATACCACATGCGTACGTTACGTGCGAGTCTTCCAGACTTTTCGATCGCATCTGACAGAAGAGCTCCTCAAACATGTGTTCAAATATTTTTTGCCTGGCATATCCTTAGCGGTCCACTGCCATACCTTTTGTCTTCTTGACCCCAAAGACGGCGAGGCTTTTCAGGCACAGATTTGTTTCCTAAATCTAGAAGGTGCCCTAAAGCTATTCAACCTACCTCTCCTCAATATAGCAATGATGAACCGCAGGAAACCATGTCTAAAGCCAGCCATACACAAGAAGCTAGTGGTGGGCGCTGAGAATACCGGCGACGAAACTCCTGCCTCGAAGCTCAGCATGGCAACTTTGGACGAACACAGAAGCAGCACAGAACAGAACAGGACAGGACAGAACAGGGACATCGGACCCATGCATGTCAATATCAAGGGGTGACCACGAGATGGCCCATCCTCACCAGGACGTCCATGAGCAAATGGCAGATGAGAAGCTTTCAGAGTGCGAGTTGAGCTGCCCGGTGGGAAATCCATCCCCAGCAGACCGACATGACGAGGGGGGGTTGGCATCGTGCTGACGGATTTTCCATTCACAGTCCGTATCACACGAAGATGGGGGCCGCGAAATGGTGGGCATGTGTAATGAGGATGACTGTTGTGTACTGATGCTATGCAGGTCCAACCATGGCCTTGGCTGCTGTGCCACTCTGCTGCTTGAACTAGCAGGCTCCTCTCCGCGCGAGACTATCCAGACTGCCCGCCCTTGGGCAATTCTGCCTGTGGATTCTCTGCGTCGTCTGAACTTTGAGCTGAGAAGGTCTGGCCTGTGTCCGGCATCCAACATCGGGGGCTCCGGAATGACAATTCAAGCCCTTGAAGTGATTCAGTTTGACTCTGCCTGACTGCCTGCATTTCCTGGTCGATGTAGATAATGACTCGGCTGTCGAGACAGAGACATACCAGCCATGTGATCTCGTCCTCCATGCGAAGCACACACGCACGATAGTCTTGCGAACCTATTGATGGATTCCCAAAAGCTTACACGCGGCCCAGCGCACCGGACTCTGGCCGCAGGCAACCACCAGCGTGCGGCACTTCGAGCCAAGAGGGTAGGGTAGTCTGACCCACAGCAGGTCTCACACACTCTCGCACTACTACTAGGTAGTCTATCTAGTGCGCAACCAGAGTAGCACAAACTATTCTCACTATATGGACAGACAGACAGACAGACAGACAGACAGACAGAAAGCTAGCTAGGCAGCTGCACACACACACACATACACACACACAAGGTTCCGCCCCAAAAGTCAGCCTTACACAACCGGATCGCGCCCCCATGTGTGTTGGTTTGTTGACGATGTGCTCGCTTGCACTTGCCGAGGCACACAATTACACACAAATACCCACACCCATACACACACACACAGAGAGAGAGAGAGACACACCCCTGCAAAGGGAACCAGTTTCTCCTCCTCCGTTCCGCCTCTCCCCACCCAGGCACGCCAGGCTCGGAGAGAAATCCGCAGTGGAGCCGCAGTGCCCCCGCCGAGGGTTCCTGACGAATCGCATGGCGGGCGTTGTTACACCCCATGGCTCGTCCGGGACAACCCCCCCCCCCTGGAAGGTACCGGTACGTACGGGGCCAGCAAAGAGACACATGGCTCTCTCTCCCTCTCTCTCTCTCTCTCTCTCTCTCTTTTTCAGCCTTGTAATAAAAAGGATCGTCTAGTCGCACTAGGGGTGGGAGGGGAGGGGGAGGGGGGGAGGGGAGGCGGACTAGGCGCCCCCCCCTCCCCAAAAAAACGATGTGGAACGCGTCGGCAAGCAAGGTACCCACTGGGAAAATCACACATACAAGTCCAGGGCGGGGAGGGGGGCGGGTGCCAGGGAAGGTTACAGCTCACAGGGATCGCATAATGCGCATATGAACCTACCCTATTATTGGCCGCAAGAATGCGCCTCGGCGGAGCAGGTATCTTTCTACCCAAATTCAAGCAAATAGTACCTCGCCACTAACGTCGATCCATATATCAAGTGACTGCATTTTACAATATTCTAATACGCAATTTGTATGAAGTGGCATTGTAGTGCTACATAAACGCATGCTGTGGGGCGTGTACCGCTGCGCACTATGCGATCCCTGTGGGCTGTAGGGTGGCTTTTCTTCTTATTTTTTCTTATTTTTTTGTATGCTTGCTGCTGGATGGATGTGCTAGGAGTGCGGTAGATCAGGGGTGTGGACCACACAACTGACAGCTGCTTGCTGCTTGCTGTGTGTGGTGCGTTTACAGTCCGCTGTCAACAAGGGAGGGGGAGAGGGCCGAGTTGTCCCCACAGGGCGACTGACTGACTCGGTGAAGGCCCGGGGGGGGGATGGTCCCGTCCGTATTGACTTGTGTGTGCTGCCTGTGTGCGTGTTGTGTGACAGGCAGGCAGGCAGGCAGGCAGGATTCAGTCCGAAATGAGGCAAAGAAAACCGCACGGCAAGCAAAAAAGAAAGGTATCTACAGGTCCCACAGTCAAAGACCGAATGGCCAGACACCCGGGCTGGGAGGACTTTGCACAGAGATGAGCCTCGTCTTTCGCTCCCGGCCCCCCTCTGCACTCGGCCCTCTCTCTCTCTCTCCCCTCCCACCCCTTGTAAAATTGCTCGCTATTCGGAGTCTTGGCCGTCTGAGATAGGCAGCGGAAGGGGGCCGGCGGCCCTGGGACCTAACTCTGTCTCCCGAGGTCTCTCTCTCTCTCTCTCTACCCTCTCTCTCCAGCCGTATCCACCCGCGCAGGCACGTACTGGTAAGACGTGTGTATCCAGCTACATCTCCGCCGGGCGAAGGGTGGATTGCAAAGCAGATGAGGAGGTATCATCGTCTCAGGCGGTGCCGGCGGCGCCCGGAGAATTCAGCGCTGCTGCGTTGCCCTTCGCGTACACTAATAAGTACGGGGCCACGGAGTCAATATCTAGGTGCTATAGATATACGACCTGATATTGAAGCTCGGTACGGTTACGGTACCGGTACGAGATACGTGCAAGACAGCTAATCAGGGCGCACGCACACACACACACACACACACACACACACACACACACACTCACATGCTTCAACTTCCGAACCAGCATCCCAGCCCGCCCGCCCCGGTCCGTCTCGGTGTAATTTGGCGGGAAGGGGAGGGGCGGGCGCAGGGCAGCGCAGGGCAGGCAGGATGGCGCGGATTTCATTCGAGGGGGACTTTCGGGGGGGGGGGGACTTTTAACGCCAGATAAAGTTGAGACGAACCCCGTTCCAGCTGTAACGTTTCTGTCCCTTGGAGGGACGGACATCCAGGGCACGTCTTTGAACCCTGGAGGCAAGTGCCTGAGGGACCGACGGGACCAAGCAGACGGGGGGGCGGGGGGCGGACGGGGTTGCAAGAGAGAAATTGGTGATGGATGTGCAGGGCGACAACGCGGTGATCGACGGATTCGCCCTGCGTGGTGGCCCCAACCTGCCTGTCACCCCCGTTGTGCCTGTCAATTAATCTGCCGAGGAAGTATCGTCTACGTAGTGTAGTAGCGCACGGCCATGGGCTGAGAAGATCTGCTCCCCGTCTCCTCCCAGATTGCTACTGTACAGCAGGGCAGCAGGGCAGCAGGGCTGGACATATCGCGTGGTCGGCCCCGTATATATATATGGGTACTATATACCGGGCTACACCCGAAGCAGTAAGATTCCTCGAGCAAGTGGTTAAGATTTCCAAGATTCCCAATTAGCGTTCAATGGCCGTAAGGCATGTCTATAATCCCCCCCCCCTTGGTCTTATGGGTCCCATCGTAATAACGTCAAAAGACGGAACGACAGATTGGGAATGTTCCAGCAGGTACCGAGTGTTTGGGGCCGGAGATGACGTTGGCTGCCACCGTCGCCCGGCACGGTCCAAGCACAAAGTGTCCAGTCACCCAGTCTAGTCTAGGGCCAGGGCCGCCCGCCCTTCGGGTAAATTGGGCCAAGTTTCGTCTTTCCAAGGGAGGGAGGGAGGAGCACGGGGGCGCACGGGGGCGCACGGGGGGTTCATATTAGGCGGCGGATGTGAGAAAAATGCTGCCCAGGCACCGCCGCACGGGTGTGGAAAAATTAATCCCTTGCATGGCGCTAGAAAGCTTCTAGAAGCCTTCTGGAAGGGCAAATCCTCGCCCTCCTCTCACCTCTGCCTGGCACGAGCTTAGCATACGGTGTGCATAGGCTGCTGTGCCCCTGCAGTTGCAGGCAGACGTAATATTAATAAGCTTCTGCCCCGAGTCCCAACAAATAGTTATGGTCGCACTTGGCGATGGCGATTTTCTGGCACACCAAAACACACACACACCGCCCACGCCGGACGAGGGGAGAGGTGCGACTCCCGTATTTTGCTAACACGATCCGAACTGCTCTGTCTTGTTGCTGGCGTGGCGGAGGGAGGGAGGCGTCAACTAGTACAGCTGAAGATCTGCCCTCGTGTGTATGAGATTTTACTTTGCAGGCAATATGCTTACTTACCTAGGTACTAGTAGCCTAGCACATGAGCCAAGAAGTTTTCCCTCGTGGCTGGTAATAACCAGGCAGCAACTGGAATAACTTGGCAGACTACGTAGAGTTATTATGCTCGCGCTGGACTGAACCAATGCCGGCCTCTTGTCAGGGGGGGGGATCGGCACGACGAAACCCCACAAGAGCCTCCTCCCGACGACACCGCTGCCGGTGAGGGTATGTAGTCTAGCCCGCCAGGCCCGCCTACGTCGCTCTACCGCTCGGGTATCCACTCGGTCGGGCTGGCGGAAGGGGACCTTTGAAAGGGGGTTTGGCCACGATAGGGGGTTGGTTGTTTGGTTGGTTGGGGGCGGCGTTTGCCCAATGACACGGCCATGCAGGCAATGTCGATCTTTGACTGGCCACCGCTGGGCGACCTAGCCGTCACATCCGTCTGCTTTTTTTCTTCTTATTGTTCCCTCTCTCTCGGTGGTATCTTTTAGTCTAGGGAGTTTTCTTATTTGCATGGTAGCGGTGGGGTCAGTGAGCCGCCCCGGCAGTCCGGCCGTCATTTTGGGTATCATCGCACCGTCTTCATGACTCCTGAGAGAGAGAGATTTCCGAAGATCTTCGGCCCCTTCGATGTCACTTGCAACGGCAGACGGGGCCAAGTGGGTAGTAATCATCACCTCTAGGTATCTAGCACCCATCTTGGTCGGTACCCTCGGTGCGTTAGCTGCCAGTAGAGTAACGACCTAAGTACTGTATGTTTGGGCGCAATCCCGGCCCGGTGGATAGCACCAGATTTGAGGCATCATAGCAACCATGGTCACACACGTAACCGACCAGCAGGGTTTTCCTTATTCTGGCACGGCATATTTGGATCTGACTGCATAGTGTACTTGTGGTTCTACACCATACATCAAAAAAAAAAAAAAGGTAAAAAAAAACCAAAAAAAAACCCACCACGTCGAACCGTGAGGCGCGCCCTGTCGTGTAGCCACACCCGGTCCGAGGGCGGGAACCGCTTCACATCCCAGCCGATGCTTCTGCATGATCTTTAAAAAAATGTGCTTGATTGGTTGTGTTACGTTGTGCTGCCAGCCGCCGCCGCCGCCGCCGCCGCCGCAAGTCAGCAAGCCTGGTGGGCGGGGGGCGTCAGCACCCGTGAACCAGGTGGCCGCCTTCGACGGGGCCCCCCAGACGCCGGATGGGCGCCTCTGGCTGTTGTAGAATTGGCCGAGGGAAGTTTGTCGCGCGCCTGAGGAGCCAGTGACTATGTACAACGTGAGGAGGGCTGGATGTCAGCAGATGTAATCAACAACACAGGCTACTAGGTAGTTCGTGGAGCAACCGAGTGGGGTGAGAGAGAGAGATGATGATGATGCCCGCACGATGCTCCCTGCATGCCGTCCATCACCCTACAGTAGGCATCTCCTCAAGTCCCTAGTCTACCACTTCGCATCATCAACAACTTTCGACTGCCCTGCATTCCAGGCCCTACAGTATCAAACTTCAATCTCATCGCCACACCCATCAGGTGATTCGCTCGTGCTCAGCCCTTGCCGCAGCCTTACGCACCCAGACGTGCAGCAAGCTTTCGACACGTCACACGGCGTTTTTTTTGGTTTTTCCTTCTTCTTCTGCTTCTTCATACATACTAGCACCGATTTCGTCAATTACTTATTGGCCGCCCAAAATCACATGCTCGGTGTCATATCCTGCAGGGAGTGAGGGGGAGGGGGGGGGGGGGAATCTGGGGCTGTGTCAGCCCTGTGGGGAGACGTTTCTGGGCCTGTATTTTCCCGCAGGAGCAGATCCGGATCGGCAGTCCGATGACCGGCCCCCTTCTCTTTCCTGTCTGCTCGGCCCTTACTGCTCCTTGGCTGCTGCTGATATGTGAGGCGTGGACGGCATGGGAGGATGGGGATGTTCTTGTTTACGTTGCATGCATATTATTACACCTTTGCTGTGTCCCAGCTATGACACAAAGTCAGGCGGATGCAATGCAATGCGGCCGCGCCGTCACAGAACACGAGTGTTTCTTTTCCTTCTTCTTTTGTCGTGTGTGTTTGTTTGTTTGTTTGTTTGTTTGTTTAGTCAGACGAGAGGGCGAGCATGCGGACAGGGCAGCTCGGAAAACCACCTCGCACTCTCGATCAGGCCTCGTACCTAGTATGCAGGGGCAGCTGCGCAAGGGAGGCACAGCCCGGATGCATGTGTGTGGTGCGCGCGTGTGTGGGTGTGCGTACGTACAACTAAGGCGGTGCCGGCCTCGCTGGACCGAGATTGATGACATGCTTACATACTTTGTGGCCGTCTCCATCCAATTCGGTACCGACGGGAATAGAGGTCAACTGGATGCGATGCGGCCGCACACCCACCACATGCACCCCTCCCGCGTCGAGATAGCCCGAAAAGAAAAGTAAAAAAGGGTGTGAAGGACACAAAAAACAACAAACAACCAAAAAGCAAAGCAACGTCAGTCTCGGGGTTCGGTCCATCGGCCCTTTCGTGCCAGATGAGGCTGCCTATTCCGACAACCTGCGGCCCCGAGGACTGGCAACGAAACGACACCACTCGTCTTTGTCATAGGTCGCAGATGCTGCCAACCGTCCCCCGTGAGGGAGGGAGGGAGGGCCATCACGCGCATGGCCCCAGCTGCGACCATGTGCATGAAGGGATCGCCAGCGTGATCGGTGATCGCATATTCCTCCCGTCTCGGTGGCTGCCGTCGATGATGCCATGGGTTGGGCACGCGGTGCGGCGTCTGACCGGCGGCAGCCACCCCCCCCCCCAAGCCACCAGAGGCGGCAAGTGTATATTGTACGTGTGCCAGTGTCTCTCTCTCTCTGTGTGTGTGTGTGTGTGCTTGTTTATTTGTCCGTCCAGAGCTCGTCCTGCTGTCCAGGGCTGGCACTCGGCGTGCTGGCAGGCGTGGGCAGTGGTCGAGATGAGGCTCAACCGTTTGAGCTATTTCTGACCTGCTTTGGGACCAACTGCCAGTGGCAGCTTACTCAGACTGTCGATCGACGGAGGTTGTGTCTTTTCCGGGCGCCCGCGATTGCGTACCATGTCCCCGTTGCGAGGAGGGGTGAGGAGTGAGTGGATCGGGAGGGCCCAGACACGACTGGTCGACCCACCTTGCTGCCCTCTCGGCGACGATCGTTTATTCCCGGAGATGTACTGTAGCTTCTGCCAAAGGAAAGTCACCGTAGTGCCCGCGCCCGCCCCTCAGTGGGCTGTTGGTGGGGCCGTACGTAAGAGGCACGCTCGATGGACTCGACGTCAGTCATGAAGGAATCTCTGGGTGAGTGTGGTCTGTGTGTGTGTGTTTCGTACTGACAATGATGTTGCGGCTGTCTTGAGCAGACCACAAGCAGTCGATCATAACCCGGCCCCACACACTGACTGGCTGGCTGGCTGTGGTCAACGCCTGTCGGCATATTTCACTCTGGTCCCGGCAATGAGGCATCCCGTGAAGCAGTCTACAGGTCTGCATGATACTCGAGCGGTGTTCGCAATCTCGTTAGGTCAGCATCCCCGCCGAGTCAGGAGAGTTTCAACAAGACTTGAAAACAGGCCGTACTGAGGTCATCGCCCCATGCGCCGCGAATGCCATTGGGCAAATGTTGACGCCGTGGTGCGCTGCAACAGCTGCCCGGCCGGGGATCAATCCCAAAGAAGGACGTTTCTTCGCTCGCGGAACCACATGACGCTCAAGTGCTGTGTTTGGGCCGTCAATGCCGCGGGCAGGCGCGTCACACACACACATACACACACACACACGCATAGAATCTTTTCAAGAACTCACGACCTAGACCATGAGGTCGGCCGTAGTAGTAAGCGGGTCCAGAGTCGGCCCTACGCAGACAGCCCCAAGACGAATGGAACCACCCGTGCTGGGAGCACCTCGGCCGTAATCCCGTACGGAGTACCTGGGGGCCTCCCAATCGGGCAAGCCGTTCAAGACGGGCATCCCTTGAACCTCCAATCTCGACGTTCGCGGAATCCGTCCCAGCGAATAGGCAGTCAGAGCTCAGCCCAAGACACAACAATAGGCTGGCCGACCTCGACAATGCTGTGCGCCGTTGCACAAGCCCGTCCAAGACGACTGCACCGCGCCCAGAACGGAAGCGCGCATGCATGTCCAACCCCCTCCCCCAAGTCCCCTTCTTGTCATCAGGCCCAGTGGGTCCGTTTGCCCAACTGGTTTCCCCCACTGGCTTGACACCCTGAAGTTGATGGAACGTGCCACATGGGGAGAAACACACCCACGAGAGATTTCACGTGTGTCCCGGCGGACGCGGCTGACCGATGGACGCCCGGGGTGTCTTGTTTTTTTACTTCTTCTTTTTCTTTGGCACACACCATCCGTCATCGGGCACTCTGGCACTGCGGCACCGTTTCCAAAGACGGAAGAAGGTGTAGATGATGCCATCTCTGGGGTTGGTGTATCACGGATATTTCCCTGCCCCCCTTATGAAGAGAGAGTTGTTGGCCTGGCCGAGCCGGAGGGAAAACACCGGAGGCCACTGTGGATCATCGTGATGCACCCTGCCGGTGGTACACAGCCCTCTTCAGCCTGTCTTGGGGTGATCTGCCATTGAGACTGGATCTCACAGAGACATCGTGTGTTATTTTGGTGTGCCCCTGAGTCGGTAGATGTTTTGCCTCCCCCGCCGCCGAGAAATGGCCACTGATGACGGTGCTGGCATTGGCCCCAAGGGACTGCATGCCCGAGTAACGTGTCAGTGAGTGTGTACTCCGTAAGTGATTGGCCATGAACTTGGTGCCTGGACTGGCAACTGGGAACAACAAATCACTCACCTCGCTCGGCGGCGCTTCGTACACAAAAATCTGACAAGATCTCGTGTCCCTACTCGGGGGTAGAGATGAGGTTGAGAGTGGGTCCAACGATGTGCCAGGGATCAAGACGGCAGAATGGATGGTGTAGATAGTGTAAAGGCTGTGAGTGTGCGTGTGTGCGTGTCCTTGTGTGTGTGTGTGTGTGTGGAGCCCGCCGAGCCGCCCGCTAGAAGCTGAAATTCTCGGCACTCAAGCGCCCCCTGAGCCACTGCCTTGGAAGGTAGACTACTGTAGGCCGCACACGCCAGACACGCCCCAGGGAGGACAATCAGCAGTAGCAACCCACCTACTCGCCCAGGCTGGTTAGCAGGCTAGATAGGGCTGGCTAGGGCTGGCTGAGCTCAATGCTGCGTGTGTCCGGCGTGGAGAGCAGCACACCTACAATGTAGTCTACTCGCCTATGGTCAGGCCCACCCAACTGCCGTGTCGCGCACACACGCGATTCTCTGCCAGACCACTGTAGATACCTGACTACATACATGCTTGCCTGGCATGGGACTATCCACACACACACGCGCACACACACACACAACCACACCCCTTGGGAAGTGTGATACGAAGAGATGAACCTGATCTCCCGTGGCGTCTTTGCGCAAGATCAGCTCGCATTGACCGAGCACACACACACACACATCGCGCACAGCATATTTTCTACAGTCAATATGCCCCTGATTCAGCCCTTTGAAGACACAGACACACCAACAACAGGCATGGCATGGCATGGCATGGCATGGCATGGCAACTCAAGAGGCCTCCCCGCTCTCTTTTCTGCATCATCCCAAGCCAACCTGGGATCAACCGTCCAGACGTCCTTTCAACCCTCACATAATAAATGCGAACAAATCTCAGGGCCGATTTGCATTCCTGCAACGGCCATCTGACACCAGGTCGAGCGAGTCATGGCTATGCAGATGCAGCTGCAGCTGCCGCTGCCCGTCCTGGCATGCTCTCAAACTCGTGCTCATCGGATTTCTGCATTATTACATGCGCCTGCGAGGCCGGTCCTGTTCTCCCTTTCTGTATCTCTCTCCCGCCGGCGGCCGCGACGTCACGGGATCGGGGGGGGGGGGGTCGGGGGTGGGGGGTGGGGGGCGATATCGTGTAACCACAACCCAGATTCAGATTCGCCCTGGGAAACATCCATTCGATCTCTCGTGTCTTCCCTCGGGTCGTACACAACGGGCGCACAAGGACTACTCCAGCCCCAAACACCCCCCCCCCTCCACTTTCATCACCTGCACCCATCCGTGTGGCAGCGTGAAGGTTTCTTGTCTCACGGCTCTTTCACTGGCAGTTTGGAAGTTCATGGTCGTTCCCTCTCACACCTCACGCTGCAACATCGCATGGGGGGGGGGGGGGGCAAAGGTCTCCGCCGGGGGCCCGGGGTAGGGGGGTTTGCCGAGCATGTTGCCCTTTGCTGACACCCAATTAACCTACAGTATCTACCTCCATAATTCGTAGTAATAGCTGGCTGGCATTGCGGCAACTGATTCATCCAAGCGGGCCTTTGTGCCATGATACACCACCACACCCGCCAACCAGAGTCTGTCCTCTCCCCTCCCCCCCCCAGGCGTGTAGGTGTGTGATATTGAAACAAGGAATATCAACAAGAGCTTACAAACAAGAAAACCTGCTCATCATTCCAGGAAACAAGGGCCGGGGTTGGGAGGGGGCAGTTGGGGTGGGTTTTGGTTGCCACGGGGCAGGCAATTCTGGTCACTCCTTGCACATCCCCGCGAAACTCTAAATAATAATCTACTAAATAAACCAACGGCATACGGAGTACTAGTCCTTACAGTATCTGAGTATATGCACATGTACCCTACCAAACCAGGCGTGTGCCAGGGCAACCGACCACACCACTCGTGCTGAGATCTCGCATGCATGCTCCCCCCCCCCCATCCAGCAAGGGGCAGTGCCGCCTGACGGGCTCTGGGGGGGTTGGAGAGAAAGCCAAAGAAAAAAAAGGCCTTCTCGGCGAACCACCACCAGAGAGAACGAATAGCTTCTTCCTTCTTCTTCTGCCCTACGGGCTTCTGGCCAAGGAAGGGGGGGAGGGGGGGGCAGGACCCCTTTCATCCTTGCCCGGCGCCCCCAATATCTACCCAATATGTGCTGGGCCTTGATGCAGCCCTGTCCTGCGCTGCCACCGCTACTGCCGCTGCTTTGCTTCCCTCCAACCATGACGCCCAATTCCTTTTTTTCTTTGGTTGTGTTTAAGTCTTGGGAGGAAACCTACGGCGTGGTATCAAGGGCCTGCCCAGCGGAACCGCATGCGGGCCATGCGGAAGCGCAACGCCCCGGGCCTTTTTTTCTTCTTCTTCTTTTCGGCTGCGACGCACCCCTGGGCCCCGGGGTGGGGTGGGGGGGGGGGGAAGGAGGAGAATGGATGAGAAAGACTGACTGATCTCACTGATTTTGAACTTGGACGGCCTGGCCACCGGTGCCCGCCATCAATGTGCAGCGGGTTGGTGCTGCATTGCGACTTTGATGAACATGGGATGGACAAATGTGCGCTCTCGTTTTCGTATGTGTGTGTGTGTGTGCGCCTTGAAGACGACGGGACACAGATGCACGCGAGGTGGTGGACATTGTCAACAATGTACATACAACACGGGAGACACACACACACACACACACACACACACGTGCCGCACCTACCTAGGTTGAACATTGGCAATGTGGGGAACTGACTCGGGACCCATGGAAAACTTATCCTCCGACCTTGCGGGGCTTCTTTTTTATTAGATTGATTGTACGGAAACTCACTTGTTGGGCAGACCTCGAAAGTGATAGTGAATGAATGAATGAATGACCTGTAGACATTGCAACCAAAACACTCTGGGGCAAAACAACCGTGATGCTTGGACTAAATAACTACATATGTAGTATTAGGCTATTCTCCTGCTACTACATACTCACCACGATAGCCTCTTACTGCCATCCATCCCTCGCATTGGACCCCCCGATCCATACAACTGCCCCGACGCTGTCGACAGACTACCCAGAGGTACAGGGTTTTCCCTTAATCTTTATTTCTCCGAGACTTGCCCCACAAGCAATACGACGCTCTGAAACTCTATTTCGACCAATCAGAAGCCTCCATTTACCCTCGTATAAACGAATTCGTAGTGTTTTGATACCCGTCAGTACGATTTAGCATTCATCTAGGCCGGCTAGCCCGTGGGCAGACCTAACCCCTATTTCCCCCCGGCGTGCCTAGGGTTAGGGGTTACCGCACTAGAGAACTAAGCGCTAAGCAGGCAGGCAGGCAACCCCACCAACCTATTTACTATAGCCAAAAGGGGTTACGTGGCGGCCAGCTGGCGCGCAGCTGGCGCGTAGCTGGCAACGGACTGATAGGCATATCTGATAAGGCTAGCTATCCCCTCGGCTATACTTAAAAAGCTCTATATTGCCACCAACCAGCCAGAAGGGGTCACGTGGCGGCCAGCTGGCGCGCAGCTGGCAGCGGACCGATAGGCTTATCTGATAAGGCTAGCTGTCCCCTCGGCTATGCTTGAAAAGCTCTATATAAGCATGCTAAGGCGGCTGGAGGCGATAATTGCAGCTCGCGGGGGCTCGACTGGAATGTAACGCTATATCCGATTGACAGCTAATACAAGCTATTATTCGCTGCAAACCGCTATACCGTAAGTGTTAACCTGCACAAACTGCCAAGCGCCGGAAGCCTACGCTATTCGTCAGAATCTGCACCGGGGACCCTTCGCCAACCACTCAGAAGTCACTATTTAACCTTCTTTCAGGGGCGACCCTGTATGCCTGCGGTGCAATGCATGTCTCCACGCGGGACGGGAGCGAGAGTGGGAGGGAGGAAGAGGGGAGACGGGGGCCGGGATCAGGTACCCGGGCTGTGTGTGTGTGCATCTGGTGTGTGTGTGTGTGTGTGTGTGTGTGTAAGCTATAGTCTAGACTAGTCTAGAGGCAGGGACTGGAGGAGGCCGAGGCCGAGCCCTTGACAGCATCGGCCCCCAAACCTGTTGACCAGGTTGACCAGGGGGGAGGGAGGCTGGGTGGCGGGCGGAAATGTAAAATTCGCTGGGGTTGTGGAGGTAGACGACTAGGTGATTGGAGTCAAGGTTGGACGAATTATGCAGCCTGCCTGCCATTATTGTCTGGCCTGACAGGGCGCGAAAAGTGTAAACGCACTCGGGGGTGTTGTGTTTTATCGGGGGAAGAGGAGGAGGAGGAGGAGGGAGCAGCAGCAGCAGCAGCACGCATCACGGCTTGCAGTTGGACAGGACGGAGATCTCGACTGTCCCGAGATTGAGGCTGTGATCGAGTATAGGGGGGGGGGGGCCGGGGCGGGTAATGCTCAACCGGTGGTGTCGGGCGGTGGTGGAACAATGTAGCATAGGGCTTTGCCACACTCTGGGTACAACCTCGACGGGAAGACAACAAGCAGAAAGGGCTGAAGGGCAGGCAGGTGGCATCCATTGGCTGCTGTTCTTTGACGAGAAGAGACGACCAGGGCAGGGATGCACCTTCACTACTACTGTGCGAAACGGTGACATCAATCAATGAAATGGCTTCGAACCCTCGGGTCTCTCAGGCGGGTTGCTTGCTTGCACGAGGTGGCTTGGGTGCCCCAAGACTGTTTCCGAGGACGAATAGTCCGTAGTCCCCGGGGTTGGGAGGCCTTCAACATTGAATATCGTGAACGGTTGTAATGAACCGCATCAACTTATTGCGTAGGGTATTAGTGAGTGTATATTAGCAGTGTACAAAAAAATTAGTTCACCAGTAAAACACCTGGGCAGGGGGGTGCAAGGCCGGGGCCACATAATCTGGTACACTACCGACACAATATAGCAAGCCTCGAACTATTAATTTCCTGTCACGGCAGCAAAAAAACACTGGCTGGCGGGAGAACAATTCTGGAACTTTAGAAGCAGGCGTTGGTTCGTCAGGTTCGTTCGTGAACCACTCCCGCACCCGCCCACCCTCCATCATCCATTAGCGTTCCTGTTCGTTTCTGATGAGACCAGCCAGAAACAAGATTGCAATCTACATGGCACCGGCTGCCCAGGCAGCCAAGTTTCCCGGAGGGGGAAGGGGACGGGGGGCAAGGTGCCGTGCCGTGCCATGCACATGCCATGCCCGTCCCCATGCCTCCAATGCATACCCGGGTGTTGGAACAATGCGTATCAGGTCCGCCCTCTGACGGGGCTGTAGAGGGCTACTCACACACACAACCATACGCCCTCTCACACACACACACACTTGGGCGCATGTTTCAATATTTCATCACATCACGCACACACACGTGTCGCCGAGGTTTGGTTTCCCCCTCATGTGACGCATGCAACGGCATGAAATGTTAAAAATAACATTCGAGGGTTCGAACACATGGGGTAGATGGGCGAAACAGCTTATCATAGTGTCGAAACCTTGTCGCGGAGATAGGGCTCTGGTTGGTATCGCCTGTGCCGTGAGGTGTGCACCCACCCATACGTAATGTGCAAACTCTCTCTCTGTGTGTGTCCCTCCTCCACCCCCCCCCTCCCAAAAGCACCCGCCGCTCTGCGACGCCACCGTGGACTGCGGGCGAAACTTTCCTAGCTGCAGCTTTGCCACGTTTTCCGCCCCGTGTGCCGTCGCATTGGGAGGGAGACTGGGAGAGGGGGGAAGATTTCGCGGCCGGCACTGATCAGAGGCAGACAGAGAGTGAGAGGGGACATGCAAAGGCGGGCGACGGGGTCTCGGAACCCGTCCCGGAGTGGAGGGAACAAGCCTGCGTGACATTGCACGGTGGTAGTCGATAGTCAGCCACTCAGTATAGTCCAGGGGCCTTGGTCCCCTTGCCCCTCCTAAGCGACTGCAACCACGGAGATGAAGGGGCAAGGGTCCAGCGTTACGCCGCCTATCCCTCGCTCGTCTCTGCTTCCTCTCACTGCCTCTCGTGCACTGCATCGTGCCCTGCATCAGGGAGGTACACTTAGGGCTGTCTGCCTTTGCCCCAAAAACCAAAAAAAAAAAAAAAAAAACCCTGGGGGTTTGGTGACCAATCTCTCTGATGCACTCTCTTGGCCTGATTAGCTCGCATGGCTTGTTTCATTCGGCATGTAGATTAGGACCCCGAGTATTTGGGTCAAATTTGCTGCACTTCCAGAGAGGGCCGAAGGAGCCCTGTCAAATCCACCCAGCTCCTTGGTCCTGGGAGCCTGCTGGCAGACCGAGGGAAGACGAGCCCAATCGAGGGTGTAGTCGTGCCGGGGAGATCGCAGAACGAGCAGCAAGGTGCGACAATTCCATAGAGGGGCTGGGCGCATGTACTGTGTACATGTGACGGATAAGGGCTGCCGTGCCCAATTCTTGCGCGCCGTCGCCTTGTAGGGCGGTCCGATCGTTGTCGGATCCAGATCATGGAGATTTTGGCACGTTTTCGGATCGCACAGTAAGGCAAACTGCCACTGCCTCCGGCTGCCCGATGGGAAGGGAGGGGTGGAGGGGAGAAAAAGCAACGCACCATGCTGGATCAAGGTTAGTCATTCGCAGTCTGGTCGTTTTCGGTTTGGGCCCTGGCCTTTTTTTCCCCCACCGAAGCGGCTCCGGGCCTCCGGCCGCTTCCTGGCTAGGGCCCAACGATGGAACCGTATTTGAAATGTGGCACTGACTGGGCTTGGCCTGTGTACTGCCGTCGCAATCCCATCATTCCCACGCCACACTGTTCCATGGCCTTGATAAGATATCCATGGTCCAATTTCAGATGTCTAGACCGTCAGGTCTCAGCGACCAGAGGAACAAGGGTGTCTGGGACAATCAAGCTGTCTAGCTCCGCCATTATTCAACCAGTATAGTTACAAGGGGGAGGAGCACAGAGACAGCTATGGAGCTATGGCCTTGCTTGGGCGGCCGCATCGTGTCGTGTCCACGGGGAAGTGTTGACGAACGAGACCCAGCGCAAGCTGTCGAAATCAACCATAGGGTGAGGCCTCGGACGCTGAAGCGCCCCTCGCAACTTAGTTGGCCGCACTACTGCGCTGGAGGGCCGGGGCTGCTCGCCGGCGGCGCATCGTGACAATCAGATGTGTCATGGCCCGAAGTTTGCGACGACGGGACGTCCAGCGTCCGCGACGCTGCAGGTTGGGCGATGGGCAGACTGAGCAGTCGAACGTGGCTGGCGTGCGTGATCAGCAAGCCTCCGTCGTTACCAAAGCGGCGCGATGGCAACGATGCACACCAACGGTAAGACGAGCTAGCAAGGACCGATGTCGATATGGCATCAGCCTGGGATGACAGGAACCCCAGTCTACAGGCCTGCGTCGGCTGGCTGGCCTATCCCCGCCACATCGACCACACGGTACGCGCCGCGGATCCGCCTGACTTGACATTGAACATAACATGACAGGACAGCGACAGTTCATTGGCACACCGTCCCTGTCTATCCTCTGCCGGGTGGCTCATGCGTGCAGGAATGCGAGAATCGTGCGTGCTCCTGAACTCGATTGCAAGACAATGGGTGGTGGTCGTTGCGTTCAAGTTATTGGGGAAGATCTTCTCGCTTGTGCTCCCCGTCTGATCGAGGCGTGTCGACTGGATGAGAGCTGTCTATCGGGATCTGATCTAGTCAGAGCCTCTGTGGCGCAAGGGCGGTTTCGAGATCGGATCTGCGTGCCCACGTTTGCCCGTGCCGCCGTGGACGGAAAACTCAAGTCTTGCCGCCTGCGGGTTTTGAAAGTCAGCCTTCATAAGATCTGTCACCTGGCATGCCAAGCCGCCAATACCAGAAGCGCCGAGTACATTGTCCCGCGTCTCGTTCTTCGGCTTCTTCCAGAAGGGCGCACATTTAGCTGGCTAGCCAAAAAAACCCCTACTGCACACAAAGACGGATCCGTCCAAGCTGCTCTGGTTTTAAGTTCCGTATGCCTAGGCCCGCGACGATCGTTCAATCTAGTTCCTATTCTTGGAACTCTGATCGACGTTCGACGGTCGACCTTTGAACTAGCGCTGCAAATCAACAGATCCGTACCTCCGGGGATACTCCCGCGTTGCGTAGACCCCGTCTCTTCAGGGCCCCCCCTCCGCCTCCGGGATGTTTCGTTGCCGAAACCTCATGTTTATGTGAGCGAGGGCAACTCCACAGTAGCCGGTTTGATATTGAACGCTCTTTGACTCTCGCGGTGAGCTGATGTCTTATCGTCCGTCGACATACGACAGACATGTACAGTACGCACGTTGCAGGGTGCATTAGAAAACTGGCATGCAGTCCGTGCAGCCGGCAGGCAGTGCCACCGGACGTCGATGTCTCACAACGTGGGGTATTGGACGGGATCTGAGAGTACTGATCAACATGCCCCGGACCTGTCACTGTCGTCCAGGAGCGTCTCGCTTCGGCCACCTCCTGCTTAGGTTGTAGACGAGGAATGCGTTGCCATGGGGGTACATGATATGGGCGCTTATGCGAGAGACCGCTGGGGTACCTGGGCATGGACTCTCATCCTATCTGCCTGTCTGGCAGTCCACCGAGTAAGACCATCTCAAAAATGGTTGCTTCCGCGTCTCGGCAGTCCGGAAAAGATCAAAGGAAGTGAGCACATAGTGCAGCAGGACGTGGCTTCCCCCTTGACACACCCGAGAGTGATGATTTGGAGAGCACGTAACTGTACTTGTGCCAATGTGTCCGGCCTTGTGTCGCTGACATCTGACGTTGATGAGGCAGACTTGGATATCTCATGACCCTGCATGACCCTGTTGAGCAAGCGCAGCTCGTAGCAGGTCAACAGCGGAGCCATGCTGATGCCGTCAACCCCGCCCAGCAAGTCATTGATGCCATCACTGCACCCCTTCCCGAGTCAGTAGTGGCCAGTCGTCCCACTAGAAACCAGTCAGTCAGGTGATGAACACCCCGCACCCTGCAAGGTAGACGAGGTGTCTGGCCCAGCAGGGATCTTCCCTTCTCATGGCCTTGCCACTAGCGTTCCTCTTCCACCCCTCGGTCCAGCCTTGGCGGGCTCTCGTAGGGCTGAGAAGGATGGGTGTTGGAGTTGGCCTCCTGATGTGAGTAGGGCGCCTTGTCGCTCCGTTTCGAAGAACGCCTGCTTGCTGACCATGACAAAATGATGAGACATGGCGCTTCAATGCGTAGGATCCTTAGCCAATGTATAGTTCATGCTCCCGGTCGCGATTCCTGAGCTTGGCTGAGCATGCTGGCGTCATCTCAGTTCCCGGGCCGAGGGCACCAAGGCATTCCATTGTGATGGGAGACGCTGTCGCAATCCCATTCTCATGCTTGCCTCGGGAGCCATCAAAACGTGGTTTACGGCGTTGTTGCTGCTGGGCCTAGTGCAGCGGGCTGTGTGCGTTGCCCGACGGGTGAAACGTTCCAGCTTAGCTCGCCCCGGAGCAGTTCACCCTGTAGGGCTAGACGGGAGCTCTTGGGCAGGGCTCTTCAGGGCTACGCTAACCACCGGGGCCGGCCCAGATATCTGGTAGCTCTGCGCAGTGACTGGAGCTAAATTTCGACCGTCGGGCAGATGCCCCTGCAAGGAATTTTGGTACCCTAGCCACGAGGTCTCAACTAATTGATGGCCGAGCCGTCGTGACGATCTTTGTGTTAATAGGGCCATTTCCCACGCCGTGTTATCCGGTGCTGGCAGGGTGACCAGGGCAGGTTGCCTTTAGATTGTGACTAACAGGCTGAATGAGCCTTGAGTGAGCTTGCACCCCAGAGCGAGGCAGCGATGTCGCTTGGCTTTACGAACGCCAGCAAGGAACGAAGTTTAAGCTTTGAGCAGTGCCTCGCGGGTCAAAGGCTGGATGAGACCTAGGGCTGGCGTTGGATAAGTAATACTTACACCAGAATGCCACTGTGCGAAGCGCGGTAGATGAAATAGGGCCATAAAAGCAACTTCCCGCCAGCCTTTTAGCTGTGCTTCGGCAAGCTAGGATTGATAAGCGCTCTCCGTTCAATGAACATGTTCAAGGACCGAATATCAGTCACGCGACAGGCTGATGGCATAGTAACAACGTTATACCACCATGGAAAATTGGCAGGTTGGCATTTTTCCCTCGACGATTGGGTAAGGACCGCTGGCTGTCTTTGATGACCACCGAGGGTCGCGCAGAGCTAGTGACAGCCGACGGATTTCGTGCAGTGGTGCAGATAATTTTGATCTAGTCTCGGGGCCGAGACGACGGTGAGAAATTCAGAGGAGCAGCCATGACCTTTAGACACCTAACCCAGCGTGTTGCGTAAGATCGGAACAACTCGGAGTCTGAGGCTCTCGTCATCTCGTGTCGTCGTCATGGTGCACGACAGGCTCACCTCACCCAGACTGTCAGGGCAGAGTAACCCGACAGCCTCGCCGGAATGGCGGTCAAGTTGGAATTGGTGAGCGGCGCTTTGTCATTCGGGTTTGGGGGCGGTCGGGGGCGGTCGGGGGCGAGGGCTTGACCCGTATGAGCTTCGCAGAAGACCTGTGACGAGCTGAAAGGCTTATTGGGAGCGTTGGTGCTCATGTTGGCGTTGGCGTTGGCGCGCGACAGCAATGTTGTCAGCTTGCCGCATTGTCCTTTCGTGGACGAAACGTCGACGGGCACTCGCATTGCACTCGGGCGAAAAGCATCCTTGACAAGAGGTAATGTGAGGCGCCATCCGTTGGTGATGCTTTGGCGAACGGACGCGTGAGAAATTTCGAGACATTGTGAGTGCTGATAAGCATGAATACGAAGGTTCTGGGCTTGGCCGCCGGTTGGAACGGTGAATACATCTGCCACCGGCACCAATCTGTCGGGACCGGCAGTTTGACTGGAAATCCAGAGCATTCCCCGTCGCACCGAGCAATTATAATTGTGCTCCTTGGACAAAGCAGCTGAGATAATTATTTCGACTCGGCGAAGTCATGATTGCCGTGGCACACAACGCCGGCAGATGATGCTACGTCAGTCCCTCATACCTCGGAGTGAGTGGTGTGCAGGTCATCAAACCTGTCAGGTCGTGCAATGCTGCTACCATCACACACAGAAGAGATAGGGAGATGGCTGGTCGAGTCGAAGACACTACCAACCTGTCCATTTACTGACTCCCCCTAACGGGAGTCTGACGAGCAGTCGTGCTGTAGATCGCTTCTCAGAAGGGTGGAGAGCGTGGGCAGAGTCGGCCGTCGCACCAATCTATGCGAAAGAATGCTGTGCCCTATGACAGCGGCATGAACCCACGCGCACCTGCGTCCTGCCGCGTGCGTGATCTCACCTGCCGTAGTCCTTGGCCCCTACCTGAGGAGTGGGTCAGGGCCATCTATCGATCGAGGCTGCCGGCTTGAAGAAAGCAGCTCGGATGGGTTGGCGGAGAAGCGATGCACCCCCGTTCTGCCTGGGGCCATGCTTGTGTCCACTCATCAGCAGTGCACTGTGGACGTAAATCAACCTCGAGATGACACTGAATAGTGGGTATCCGAGGGAATGGAGTCCTCCCTCTCTGGCCCCTCAGTGTCGTTGATGACGATGAGATGCGTTTGAGCTCGGGGCCCGTCCTTGCACCTTGCAGGTTACTGTGGGTGCGTACTGAAAAAAGCGCTCCCCTGTCATGTATCTTTCGGCACGGGTGCTGGTTGGTTAGAACCTGACGCTTTTTGACCCCTGCCACCATAGTACAGTATTGCCAAGCAATCCGCTCCGTTTAATCAAAGGGATTGGGCATGGGTCTGAAGATTGGACTGGCTGACTGGAAGTGGAGCGGAGTGGCAGTGGGTGAGGGCCAGGAGAAGGTGGACGGACGACAGTGCTCCACAGTAAGGCAACAGACATGCAGACAGGGGCCTGGACTGTGTCTGTTGGTTGTTTGCTTTTTCTGCCATGTAGGGCTGGGGAATCACCCACTCACAGATTAGCGACCTTGTGGGAACCTTGCGCCGTCAGCATGGAACCTAACGGGTGAGACTAGGACACCGCCACGAAGGCAACGACAAGTCTACAGCCCTGGCTCTGGCTCCTTTGGGGGGGAAATGGATCCCGCCCGCGTCCTGGGCCCGGCGCTGTCTGTCATTGTAGGCCTCCTCCGCGCGGGAACAGGCCACGAGATGGAATGAATGGGCATGGAATGGAATGGCACGGCACGGCCTGCCATGGGATAGCATGGCGCGGCGTGGCGTGGCGTGGCGCGGCGTGGCGTCGGTAGGGCATGGTTTGCGTCCATCCCATGTGCATCGCGTGGTGCATGAGCTGGTACTTTTATCGGGACGGGCTTTTGCTGGAATGCTGCAAAGATGCGAGACGACAGCGGCGCGGGCAGGCATTCGTCCAGTCAGAGTTGCGGTGCAAATCCCAGACAATTCCCCCGGAGCCAAGCATGGGAGACCCTTAGCCGTTGGAGCAATCTTCCCCTGTGCCGCCTTGTCTCCTGTTCACCGTCACCGTCCCTGTCGTGCTCCGTCCCGCTGGGCCGGGGTGATTGTCATTGATTGTCATTGATTGTCGTTGATTGGCGTGACAATCACGACAGTCATGGCTGTCAGAAGAACAGGGCCAGGCCAGGCCAGGCCAGACCGAGACAAGTCAGGCCAAGCCGTCGGTTGTTTGCCGCTCGCTGCCGTTGCAGACGGCGTGGGCCATGGGCCATTGAGTGGATGAGGTGGGAGGTGGGTGGGATGTGGTCGAGCAGTCGGCGGCGGGTGGACTTGTGGATGTGTGGATGCCCAAAACACACTCGACCACTGCACTGCTTGGTTGCATTCGGTTGAGCAAGCAGGGCAGAGCAGGGCAGAGCAGGGCAGAGCAGGGCAGAGAGGCGAGGAGAATGGGGCTGCTCCATCCGCCGCTGGTGTGATTGATGAACCAAGAATGTCTGTCTGTCTATGTCGCCTTCCTCCCATCACCTTTCACAGCAGCCATCGGCCATTAACAAGCAAACGGTGAACAGAGAGAGACAGGCGGGACGGGGCAACGTTGGAGAGGGAGGAAAGAGTCAAGTGCAGACGGAGAACGGTCATGTTACCACCAGCTCCCCTGCTGGTGTGGTTGTACCGCAACGGAGCACCACTCACGCACTTGCATCACTTACAGCACTGCCTAGGCCTTACAGGGAGGAAACGGAAGGGGATGGCAGCAGAGCAGCAGAGCAGCAGAGCAGCAGCGGCAGCAGCAGTACCAGGTGCGGGAGCGGGAGAGGGGAACAGCCCTGGGAGGCAGGGACACTCCCAAGGCAGGCAACAGACAAATGGTCGTGGGTACAGGTACTTGGGCGGTACTTATCCGGTGTGATCTCTGGCTAGGCCCCCTCGTGCGACGAGGTGTATCTCGTCAGTGCCTCGACAGCGACCGTCGGGAGTACCTCCCGTTCCTGGTGGTAATACTCGCAGTCGCCCAGGACTCAGGCCCGGGAGCAGGACCCTCGCAAAGTACCACATCAAGTACTGCGGTGTCCCCACGGCCCTCTGACCTACCTCCATCTTTTGGATGCACGTCTGATGACTGGACTGACTGGACTGGACTTGACAGAATGCAGACCGTCCACCGGTTTCGGTTGATGGCTTCACATTACCATGTACGGACCAGGCCATGCGATGCGATGCGATGCGATGCGATGCGATGCGATGCGTTGCCATGCCATGCGGCGTTGCGTTGCGTTGCGTTGCGTTGCCTCGCCATGCCATGCCACACATACATAAGTATATACATTCATACACACACACATGGCGGTCTTAATATAGAACAGTCTGTCATTCGTCGGGTTTGCCTCCCTCCGTGGCTGTTCGCCTCCGACAGGCAGAGACGACGAAACAACATGAGGACAGCGGCCACGACGAGGGCGCAGTGGACGTTTACATCAGGTGGGTAGGCACGTAGACTACAACATTAAAGCAAGCACTGTGCAATCTGTCGCATTGCGTGTGATGATTTACTGGCATGTCTCGGTCTCAAAAGGAAAGAGCGAAACACTTGCCGGATACGGCCATACTGATGTACACCGGTACACACGGCAACACAGGCACAAGGCACACAAGATGCTCGTTCTCACTTCCAAGGTTGCAGGGCTGGAAGAGAAGGCAGACCTCAAACGGGGTCAAACGGGGTCAAACGGGGTGGGGCCCTGAAACGGACAGAGGAAAGAAAAGAAAGAGGCAGAGGAGAGCACGCACGAACGTCCCTCAACTCAGTCTGTTCCTTCTGCGCCGTTTACCCTGCCAGGCCTGCTCGACCCCGACCCCGATCCCAACCCCTGCTTCCCGCCCCAAGCTTGGGCTAGCGCGCCGCCCTAAACCCTTTTGGAGCCCCACCTTGGGCAGCAGGTGAGCAGGTAGTGTACATACTCCGTGCCCTGCACCTGTACCGGTACCTACAGCCGTGCCTGTACTGGTACTCACCCCCCCTGGCCAGCAAGGAGCAAGGAGCAGAGACAGACACACACAGAGAGAGAAATAGAGAGCATTGATTGAGTGAGACCTGCAACTACTACTCCACTTCATCTTACAGTAGTGACATAGATACCTAGGCTACTTACTACTTCTCTCGACCATACACTTCCCTGTCCTGCCCTGCCCTGCCCTGCCCTACCAGAGTACCCTGCCCTGCCCTTACTTACTGCACTTAACTGCACCTTCTGCACCGGGCCCAAGACTCGTGCACGACATAAGGAAACCACTTACTTATCCGCCCTCTCCTCCCTCCTCCATACCCCCTTCTTGAAATATTGCTATTTGCTGCTCTTGCTTGTCCTCGACCTGGCTTGACTTGACTTGACTCGAATCGAACCGAACCCGACTCGATTATCACGGACCCTGGACTGGAGCCCAGTGACCTTTTTTTGGATTTCTCTGTACATTTCTGCGGCCTCCATTTCTTGTCCGACCCGGGCTCTGTTCTCCTATCGCGGCCTGTTGTTATACACACCGTCATCCGTCATCCGTCCTTCGACACGGCCGACAACGCCTTGCCTACTTGCGATTCCAGTTCACCCGCTCCCCGAGTTCAACTCGGCGCCGCCTGCCTGTAGCTTGTCTGACAGCTTCTCACTCTCGTAATACTATACATATCATACCATTCGACATCCGATCAGCATCTCGTCACAACGCTGCTCAGCATCAGCATCAGCATCAGCATCAGCGTTGACCGTCTCTGTACCGCCCACTCCTCGTCCATTCCCCTTCAGCTGCAGCACCGACTGCTTCTCCTACTGCTCGAATACCCGTTTGGTCCGCCCCGGTCATACACGACTCAACCCATTCCCTATCCTCCATGGCGCATTGAGTCCAGACCAACTCCTCCCGAAATACCAAACAACTCGAAACAAATGCACCCTGCTCCCGAGAGCACTTACTACCCTCAACACGCCGCCACCAGGATCAGCAAATGCTGTACGAGTCCTGGTAACTCGCACTCAGAACGTCAATTTTGAGTGTTCCGTGGGTCCAGCAATATCCCTGAAGCTGCATACCGCTTCTTCTCTCCTGACTTTTCCCAACGGTTCGCGACAACAGGCGAATACGCGCCTGCGTCACAACCAGCCGTGCGCACAGCTTCAACGCCGAACCAACCAGACTCCCTCGAAGACCGCAGACCAAATCTTGCTCTAAACGCAAGCCCCGCCGAAGATGGACATTCGCGGCGCACGACCACCCGGTCCCCCTCCCTCCATATCTATCTACGACGATGATCGGTATGGTTCAAGCCAAAGACCGTTCGGCTCACACGGCCCCTTTAACCCGAGCTTTGACCGAACATTCTCTCCGGGAGGAATGGGAATACCGAATGCGCCCTCCCACGAACATCCCCCACCCGCACTCCCCCCGCCGCGTTTCGTACCGGTCGACGGGCCACAAGCACACCACAACGACTTTTTCGAGCGCCAACGCAAGGAATCCTACAATGAGAGCTTCTTTGGGGGAAGGAATGAAAGCGGCTATGGAAGCTGGAAGCCGAGAGCTGCTCAAGACGAGTTTGCCGATTATCGTAGGAGAGAAAGCAACACGACATTGACAGGCAAGGACGAGGGCTACTCGAGTTTGTCAAGTTATGCCTCCTCGGCGTAGGTCTCTTTTTCGTCTTTACATCCGCGTCTTTAACAGGCTTTCTCTCAAGCTGGACAATTCCCGGGCAAGCCATCCTCAATTAACGCCCTGTTCTTAGGTCTCGAGACAAAGGCCCTAGTTTCCGGGTCCACGATCAGTATCAATTTCCCTCCAGTGCTTCTTACGACAGTCAGCAGCTTAAGAAATTGGATCCAAAGAAAGGCCTGGACAATAGTCTGCCATCCCGCGGATCTGCGCTGAGTGCATCCATGCGCTCGCTGCAGGATGGTCCGTCTCCTACATGGCCTTCGACAGACCGCCCTCATATCCAACTCCCTCAATTGTCGCTTCCTACGCGGTCCAAGCCTGCCCCAATTCTTGAGTCGACAGGTTACGCAGAAACACCTTTGAATTCCGCGGTGTCTCCCCGAAGTACGCCTTTCGCGCAATTGGCGCGGTCGCAGGACTACCGCTCGCCTATCGAGCCGACATCCGCAATAGATTTCGACCGGAGTCCCTTCTCGAGGAGTAGGAGACAGAATTCCGGTGTCTTCCCTGGCGATGTGACGCCGGCGGATACGTATGACCATGAGATGGAATTTCCTATGGAAGAGACAAACCGTTTGCGCCATATCCATCTTGACGAGGGCCAGCACTCCCGTGTCAATAGCTTTGATACCCAGTGCCAAAGTCTGAAACGGCGGGCATCCAGCCCTCCTGTTGAAGAACCGGGTCTTCGAAATGCGTCCAGCCACAGCGATCTCCTCCGCCGCCGCGAAGGTATCTCCAGGGGCAGCCCAGCGCCCCGGCTTTCAGTCAACCCGCCCCATGGTAGCATATCTTCCGTATCATCGGGCGACAGAAGCGGTAGCCTCGGGGGACTGAGCACAGCCACCAGCATGACCTCTTCGCTATCATTTGGTCGCAGGTCTCCCATAGGGCTGTCACCGGGTGGCTTGTCGCCCACGGATGTGGCGAGTTCACCTTTCGCGACACCCAACTCGTTGACGCTCAGTCCGAGAACAACGATCGTGCCTCGCACCGGGCTGCACCAAAGGGGACCAAGCGATCAGAGAAACATGGTAAGCCCTAGGAAGCTAACTGAGCCGACTTTGCGGACAAACAATGGCGTTGGGAAAATCCAAGGCTTCTACATGTGCGACTGTTGTCCCAAGAAACCAAAGAAGTTCGACACTCGTGAAGAACTGGGGTTAGTGAACCTCCACCCAATGCAAAAGCCGTTGGACAGGACGTGGCTGACCAGAGACCGCTTGCTATCAAACAGCGCACACGAGGCCGAGAAACAGTATGAGTGTGCATACTGTGGAAACCGTTTCAAGAACAAGAATGAGGCGGAGAGGCATCAGAATTCGCTGCACGTGCGGCGGCATTCTTGGTCTTGCTCGGCGCTTGCAACCTACGACAGAGCATTCCATGAATCGACCACACGTCCTGGTGAAGCCGACACGTGCGGATACTGCGGTGAGGAGTTCGCCCGATCGGGTTTGACCCCGGCGGGGCATGTGCGGCACGTCACTGAACAAGATTGGGACGAGCGTGTGCGCCACTTGCAAGATCACCACAAGTTCCGGGAATGCAATAGCTCCAAAAAATTCTACAGGGCCGATCATTTCCGACAACATCTCAAGCACAGCCACGCGGGAACAAGTGGCAAGTGGACCAACATGCTGGAAAATGCATGTATGATGGAAGAGGAGCCACCGCAACCACCCGGGAGGTGAGGCGAGCTCTTGGTAATTGGGGACTTGAGTACCAAGCCAGGAGGCGGCTGGCCGTGTGGTGTACACACCGGTGTACCCAGGGTGCAACTGAGGGATCGTAAGGCCCCGAAGGAGGAACATTTCTCAATACCAGTGATGCCGGCTTGTGAGCCCTGAATGCAATCAGCCACCCTCGTGTGACTATCTCGAGGCCGCGAACCAGCCTTGGTCACACTGTTGGCCGCGGCAAGAGTCGCAAAGCCAGAGGTATACAGCATTTCCAGGAAGCAAGACAAGGCAAGGCCCAGGCGACGCTGGGGGCGCTCGAAAATGCGGGCATCATCCACACACCAACTTCGAGAGGACTGGCTCAAACGTCAGCAGCAGGGCTGGTAACCCAGACGCATCGGAAACAATTCACTATTACCAAGTACGCGGGCCGCTGACAGCGGAGAAAAGACGCCACATGGGTGCACTAAAATAATTATCTTATACGTTAGGCGAATGCAGTCAGATGTTGGTGGCTGGCATTGCGACAATGCACATCACGATTTCCACCTCCCATCTCTATGGCGCGTATGAGGTAAAGACACCTGCTATCTCATCCAACCAGTCGTCTGTGCGAAGAAAGTTCGAGGCATTTGGAAAATCGCTGTCCCTGTTCCCCACTCCGCATCGGCAGATTGGAGTTGGCAAGAGTGCGCGAAGGATTCGAGTGGGCCACCACGAGGGCCTTGGGACCAGCCCGGCTGCAGGAGCGTTGGCGCATTTCTGCTGGCAATCTTGTCGAATCGACGCAAAGCTCTTCGTACGCCAGGCCCTGGGCCTTCATTGCGTTGTAGCACGGACAGTACATCATCATTTGGATAGCTCGAAGGATCTTATGCCGGATCTGATGTTGTGCCCAGTGGCCGGCCGGCTTTGCCTGGCCTCACTCCGGAAATGCAATCTAAACACATGGGCCACCATACTGTACCTAGTCCAGGTTTCACACCCGCGATTCCGTGTCTGCTGCGCGACTGAGCAATTCCCGAGGTCGGTGCCTGGCCGTGAGGTTTGCTTTCTGAAAGGACGAGCCACAAGGTTCAACCTTTTGCACCGGTGGATGAAATAAACGGACAGCTTGTGCCTGCCTATGATGACCTGGCTGACAGTCACAAAAGAGAATTGCGACAAGTCGGATTTTGGAACTCAAACCCGAAAGCTACTTACATAATGCGGACCGCTCCATATCCTGCCGTGCGCGACTCGACTCCGTCCCCCGGGTCAGGAAGCTACTAGATGGTCTAGTCCATCCTCAACCGCCGCAAGTCATCGCTCTTTGCTGCGCCGCAGTGCTGCATGTCTTATATGAAACTAGCATAATGGTCTCACTAAATACCTACTACCTTCCGATCCAAAAACATATAGCGATGCCTGGCAGGGCTCACAGCGAGCCTCAGCCCCAAGCTACCTAGGTATGCGGACATGGTCTCCATGCCCCGTCGCTCTGCGAAATCCTGGCATTCTTTTGTCGGAAGTTCGGCAACGCTTGGTTGTCGTGGCTAGTGGAGACTATAGAGGCACGCATTTTTGTGGGCCGCCCTACAATGTATTCTACAGCGCCTGTATCAACATCGACGAGACTTTGGGACTTTCGCGAGTCCCTGGGGGGGGGGGGGCAAAGCAGCTACCGGCCAGTGCAGCCAAAGCCTATGAGCGCTACCTGGTACCTCCATTCTGACGAAACGAGGAGGTGACCAGGCGAGTGCTGCAGAAAGTTTGAAGGATTCAGGTGCCTGCATGGCCAGCGAGTCCTTTCCGCGCATTGGACACTGGGGGACAGGGCTTGCAGGGCATGGTCCAACTCGCCAGTGTGCTGTAACCGGCAGTTTGATCAGCCCAGCACTTTTGTCATCACCTCACCGCAGCGCAGCACTGTGCATGCGCTGGGGGTCAGGAAGCATCCCACAGACCGGGAACGGTCTGCTCATTGGGCAAAAGTCCACGGCATCCCGTCGTCATGTTTCTCAAGCCGACGGTCATATCGTCGGACCGTGAAACAGCCGCGCCAGGGCAGCGGAGCACACGGTCATGTTCATTTACTTTTTCTCCTTGCTTTTTTTGTTTGGAACATACTATGTTTTCTCCATGACGGTCTCGAAATGGGCCTCACCAGCAAATATCAGCATCACCACTCGGCTTTTTTCTTGGAGCGAGTACTATACCCGTTTTTTTTTTTGCCGGGAAGGATTTCCATGGGAAGTCGCACAACCGGCCAAACCCGCCTCTCCTCGCTGGGAGGATGCGGGCACTGATCCTGCTCTACCAGAACCTGCCTGCCTGTGGTCCTCAGCTTTTAGTTGTCTGGGCGAGGCGAGGCTAGGCGAGATACGCACGTAGTCGCGGATTGTGGGTAGCTATTCCATCAGCCCACTGCGCGCCTTCTCATTTGACAACCAGGCTGGGGCCAGCGGGGACACAGAACACGCGAAGGATTCAGAACTTACGCGCGGGGGAAGCAAAAGGAAGGGATCGTGGGGGCCCTCCCTCTCATCCTCGCCAGCCTGCTTTTTCTTTCGGTAGGCAGAGGAAGAAGACAGCAGGGGCTTTTGGAAGAGGATTGATGGAAATGGATTGGATTACTTGGTTCGATTTACCTGTAAGATATAATCATCTCTTTGTTTTTTTTTTCAAAAAGGCTGGTAAAAGCCTGGGTTGGTTTTGGGATTCTCGGATATGTTTCACAAGCTAGGTATTTAACCCACGAGGCTGGGGCCCGTTTGATACGGCCGGCCTCTTGTGGTGGTTTCTTTTCTTCTTTGGGTTGGTGATGGTCCCAAGAGGACACAGATCATGAGTCGATACAACTAGGTGAATACGATGTGTATAATTACTTTCTGATACCAAAGCGTGATTAAGGAACAGTGCTTGTGTTGGGAAGTGTGACTATCTGATGAAGAGCCGTTGGGGGGGAAGAGAAGGACGCCTAGGTAGAGGGAGGAAAGCGCATGTCATCCTCGGCCCGTGCAGCACTCTTGCTTTGGCTGGTGTTCTCCTTCCTTCGCACCTTGGCGGCGTCCTCTGTCCGATTTCTCCTTGTCTACCTAGCCGGGGTGTTTCTCCTCGGCGGCGCCGTTTTCCAATGGTTCGGTAGACCGAGGTATCTCAAACTGTGGGGCTTGACACAGCCCAGTCCAAATGTGCAAGTAGCACAGGGTATATATAGATAGCCTGAAGGGGGCAGGGTGATGTGATGTGGTGTGGTGTGATGTGATGTGTCTGTTGAGAGGCGTGCTGGCACTCGGGGTCTGGGGGAAGGTGTGGCTTGCCGACTCTAACCTGGTGCTTTTACTTGGATCGGAATGTGGGGAAGGAATGAGTCGAAGGATGTGTGTGTGTTGTACCTTGTAGGTTTGGTGGTGGTGGTGATGGTGTTGTGGGAGGTTGAGGGTGGGTGAGGAGGCTGGTCATGAGAATCTGTACCTATGTACGGAGAGACTAAATTTACTGCTATTTTACTAGGCTGCTGAGGTGTAAAAGACGCGACCTGGAGAAGGTTTATTTTCAGCCCTATCTAGGTAGGTAGGTAGGGTAAGTACCAGTGACCACCGGTTGGACTCCCTTTTGGAATCGCCTAGCTTATGTCTGTAGGGCTGGCGGCTCTTGAACAGCTCTTGTTGAACTGGGAGGTCAGCCAGTTTCTCACATGATAGATACTCTTACTTGGCCCCAAATCCCCCGGCTCCAGTCTCCAGTCAAGGAATTTAGTTTCATGTGAAGTGAGGCATGAGAGATGAGGTGTGCACGTCGTGAGGTTGTCAGGGTACAAGTGAAGTGAGACTTCGGTGAGGTCTGAGGAGGTCTGAGGTGAGTGAGGTGAGTGAGTGAGTGAGTGAGTGAGTGAGAGTAGGCAGGTACTGATGACTGTCCAGTAAATTAGAGTGCGAGTAGTAAATGGGTGACCCTGAGTGGCGACAAGCTGCCCCGCGCTAAAATGTGGGACCGAGGGGCAACAGCTCGGGGTGGGGCCCGGAAAGGCGGGGCAAACCACTTTTTCCTTCCCTTTTTCTCTGGCGGTCGAGTGGATCAGCCGCGTCCAACATTGACGTCGACGTCGACTGTTGGCAGACTAGTCTAACTGTGCGGTCCTGCATTCCTTGCATCTGATCGACTGACTGACTGACCCGACGCAACCGCTTTCCCGCATCGCTCTGGCCAGCAGCACTCACCGCCGTCAATGCCACTTCGCTCCATCAAACGAACATCGCATGCCGCCGCATCCACTTGCCTGTTTCGACGTCAAGCACCGGGTCTGGCACCAGAAATGATCACCAACCGGGGCGATCACTGCTGAGAGAGAGCGTGTGTGAGATATCGAGACAATAAAAGGCACCGAGACTGGTAGACTACTCGCTTAACCGCACTGGACCAGACTGGATCGAGAGAGACTATGCCATCGATTGATGAGTCAGACCGCGATATCACCACCCCCACTACCACCACCACCAACGACATCAACATCAGCACGAAAGGCAGCATAGACATCGAGGACTTCGCCTGCAGTGAGGGTTTCAGCGACAGCGACGGCGACGGCAGGGGCGAGGGCGAGGGCGAGGGCGAAGGCGACGACTACGATAGCGACAGCACCGCCCACGACGTCACCTCCCTGTCCCCGGGCTGCTGCTCACGCTTTGCCGCCCTGACAGGCCTGGACATCAACGAGATCAAGAGGGAGCTGGCCGCCCACAACAAGCACAACTCGGCAACGGCATCTTCCACCGACGGTGACCATCAACAACAGCAGGAGCAGGAGCAGCCGCAGCCGCAGCCGCCAAAACACCGCTGCCACGGACCGCGCTCTGCCTTCGAGGGCGCCGACCACGCCCACCTGCAGTTCATCGAGAAGAAGGCCATGGCCTTGAACCGTGTCGACGGGCCCGACGACCTCTATGTCGGCGGCGTCTTTGCCCTGCGCAGGCCCGGCGCAATGGAGGGGAAGGGCATCACTCACATCCTTAGCATGATCAAGTACAGCTTCGTCGACTGGCAGGGTTTCGAGGACCACTATGTCCACCTCAGCGTCGACGTGGACGACGTGGACGACGAAGATCTGCTGGTGCACCTGCCCCGCGCTGTGAGATTTATCGAGAGGGGGCTGCGCGGCGGGGAGGGACCTTGGCCACAAGGCACGGTTCTGCCGGGGACGAGACGGAAGAGGACAGAGGGAGAGAGCGATGGAGTCGCTGGGAGAGACGGGGAGGGGGAAAAGAGCAGGACCGAGTCATTACCTGAGTCACAGATGCGCAACATCTCCTTGCAGGAACACGCCCCAGCACCTACCGACCCCTCCAAGCCCGGCGCCGTCTTCGTCCACTGCGCCATGGGCAAGTCCCGCTCCGTGACCGCGGTCCTGGCCTACCTTTTGTGGAAGTACCCCCACCGCTACGGCCTGACGCCCTCCATGCTCGACCCGCACCAGCGCGGCCCCGACGCCGACACGGCGCGCAGGGCCGTCCAGGCCGCCCTCGACTGGGTCCGCAAGACGCGCGACATCGCCGAGCCCAACCCCGGGTTCATGCAGCAGCTCGGGATGTGGGTCATGATGAAGATGCCGGCCGCGAGCGGCGACGACGCCGTCGAGAAGCACCCCATCTACCAGCGGTGGCTGTGGGAGCGCGAGGTCGAGGAGAGCGCCAAGATCGGCAAGGCGCCCGATTGGATCCGCTTCGAGGACGACCACGCCGACGACGAGAAGCTGCCAAAACCCGACAACAAGGATGGCCAGGACGGCCACGACGAAACGTCCGAAACAACGACGAGCGAGCTCCGTTGCAAGAAGTGCAGGCGCGTCTTGGCCACGTCCCGGTTCATCATCCCGCACCAACAGCAGTCCGATTCGGGAAGCAAACAACAACAACAACCGTGCCCGCACCACTTTATCGAACCGCTGTCGTGGATGAAGCCCGTGCTGGAGGAGGGGCGGCTGGACGGCCGGCTCATGTGCCCCGGCGGCACCAGCAGCAGCGGGGCCCGGTGCGGCGCCAGCATCGGGCGGTACGCCTGGCAGGGGTTCAAGTGCAGCTGCGGCGAGTGGGTCTGCCCGGCGTTCTCGCTCGGGGCGAGCAAGGTCGACGAGGTCAGGGTTCCGAAGAAGGGCCAGGATGGGAACGGTGGAGGAGGAGGAGGGGCAGCAGGGGCGGGAGACCCTGCTGCAGCCAGGGCGGCGGCGCTGGGGATCCGCATGCCGCCTGGGAGGAGGCAGAACAACCTATAGACTCGGACCGGATACCTGACATAGAGAGAGGGAGGGGCGGCTTTTGGTCTATTATTCTGTTCACGATATAGAAATTCGACAATGTGTCGCAAGACAAGGCAAAAAAAGTACTGTAGTCTACACCCCGGGTACATTTTACATGCGGTCAGCCAGGCAGCCCAACCAGCCCCAAAAAATTGCCTAGCTCGGCCTGCCTAGTCCAGCCCTGTGAGGCACACAGTTCTGACATATTTTGGTCTGGAACTCCGCTCCCTTTTTTTTTATTAGGGCTAGGCTACTCTTGTTCTCTCATATGTGACGAAAGGGCGCGAGTGGGGTGCGCTGCGACTGGTTTTTGCCCTGTGCCGCGTTGCCATGTACATATGTATATTGACATGGCCGACCGAACCTTGACAAACAGCATAGCCCAGAGCCTCACCGACGAGATTGGCCCACCAAAAGAAAAAGGACCTTTTTTTTTTGGTTTGGTTTGGTCTGGTTTTGTTTTGCCCGCCGCACGCCGCACGCCCGCCGCCTGCCTGCCTGTATGCATGCATGCATGCACGAACGAATGTGCATTGCATATAAGAGTGGGAAAAAAACACCTGTTTGCAGAGTCATGATGCCTGGAGAGTGGACATTTGGGGGCGTTGGGACATCTGGATCAAATGGGACCAGCTCCACGATGTTTGTTGCCTGGCGCAGGTTGGTTGGTGGGGATTGATGACGAGCAGTGATGAGCAAGCAAGCAGGCAAGCACAAGTACAAGCACAACAGGACGGACAGGATTAATAAGATGGGATGATGATGATGATGATGAATGGGGCCGCTCGCTGCCAGGGACTGTGCCGCACACTCACATAAACTCGGGCCTAGTGCACGTTGTTACGTTCTGAGCTAGCCTCGCTTTGTTTGTGCATCTTGTCGGTGTGGTTGGTGGGTGCCCAGGTGTCTCCCCCCCCAACACCACCGTGGGCGGGCTTGCGGGCCCGGGAGTCCGAGCACGATGCCGAGATGTGCTGTAATATTGGGGCCCTTGCCTGGTATATTATTATCATTATTATTATTATCATTATTTTGAGTTCGATGGTGGTCTAGTGTGTGTTTATGTACATACAGTACGTTGGCAGATTTGGCTGGCTGGCTGGCTGGCTACACAAATTGGACAAAGGTTCATCCACAGGAATACCAATTCCTGTGGCTCTAGCTCAGCTCCGATTCTGTTGTGTCTTATATAATGCGGAAGTGAATAAGACGATGACGAGGACTATAATCACTGCGGACCAACAGGTCGCAGGGCATAGTACTGCATACCTACCTAGGGTAGTATACAAATGCAGTCCCAGAAAAAAGAACAAATGACCCGATAGGGAAGATGAAAAAGTAGCCGGTCTGGATGTAACTCCGCCGCATGCCTACATATGTACAGTAGCAACGACCGTAGCTCGGGGGAGGGGCCTAGCAAAGTACACGTACACGTAACATGCTGCTACTGCCAACGGACACATGTGCAGCAGCTGCTGTTGTGGGGGGGGGGGGGTTATGCCCCCTCAGCCCAGCTTTTACTGGCTTACTTGCACTGGGTTACCTTGGGTCGTGGGTGGATCGCAGCCCTGCGAGGCACTTTTTCTGACGTCCCAGAGGAAGGTGGCGGCCTCCCGGAGGGGGGGGGGAGGGTAGCTTGGGCGGGCCGTTTTGAAGGATGGATCAATGGGGTGGCAGGCATGCGACCCCACTGTACTACATACATGTATTATTATCATTATATTTTCCTGTCTTCTCTCTGTCTTCTCTTGTTGCGCTGCGCCGCACCCCCGCATGCCGCTACGGCATGCCATGTCATGTCATGGCCGTGTCTCGACTCTACCTATACCTCTCGCTCTTGGACTAGCTGCTTAGCTGGCTAGCTCCTAACCTTTGTCAAGCAAGCTGGCCTCTTTTCTGGCGGGCGGTACATATGAAAGGTCCTCTTGCTGTGTGAGTGGATCCTTAGACTAGTAGTCTTCGCGCAGCGAAAACGGTCGCGCGGCAAAGCTGGGCTTTTTTTTTGGTAACGGTCATGATGCGTGTCCTAGGTGGGGCTGGTCATTTCTGCTTTGGCTGCCTGTCTCTCTCTCTCCCCTCTCCTTTATGCAACGCTTCGTCTGACCGCTCCTGTTCGAGGCTAGAGGCGGCGTCCTGTGGGACTTCTAGGGTCGTACGTGCCGTCGAGGTTGCAGCGCCGAGGACGCATGGCTACGGGGTCGAGGCTACCGGAGTGTGAGCCTTGGGACATGGGGTCTGGTTGGATGTTCGAAAATAGGGGAGACTTGGGAAGAAGGCTGCTGTTGTTGGTCACTCCTGGAAAATTCCTTCCTCGTTGTCCGCCTTGTCCGCCTTCATGGCTACGAAGGTAACCGCCAAAGTCTGACCAATTTTTAACGGACAAATGCTGTACATCTACTTCCAATCTTCTTTCCCTTGCGAATTCTCTGCAGGCGTTTTATATTTTTATACCTAAGTATCTGACCCCGTAGCTCTATGATTTGTGAAATGTGTGGGTGAATCTTAGCTCATGTTGGGAAGGCGTTTGCAGCCTCGACATGTATGCTTTGGCTTGAGCTGTGCTGCGTGTGTTTCACATGCTATCCTGGGAGGGATGAAAACTCCTTTTGATGCAAAAATAGATCAGCGAAGTGCGAATGTGATCTGAACGTCTCTCCAGGTGATCTGAATCATAATTGAAGACACCGTCTCATCAAATATCGCGACGAATCGAGGCATATCCGCCTCGGCTGTGTAAGTCCCACCTATCATATCTAAAGATCCGACTTGGAGGCGCATTCGATCATTGCACGCGTTGAAACTGAGCAGCATGATGGGTTAGATTCTTCCCATTTTTTCAGCACACGACGACTCGGAAGATCAGACCCCTTCTGGAACTGCGGCTGCTTACCTCGGTGTCTGTCCCCCTTTTCTTCTCACGTTGGGTGGTGATGACACATTTAATCCACACAATTTAAAGGACGCAACACCCACAGTTGAATCCTTCGCGCCGCCGGGACTTTTATCTTCTCTCCCTGCTTTGCTTCTCACCTAACCCTGCTGACGTGCCACCACCTGGTCCACAAAGTCGAATCCTTCGCAGGGTTTTGTCTGGCGCTCGCACCTAACCCGCTCAATCGGTCCGGTGGCGGCAGGAGCAGGCAGTCATGGGAACAGACAGGGCCGAACCACCAGGCTGGCTCATCGTGATTCACCTCATGGTCGCCTGATGACTGAGAAACTAATGCCTTAAAAGACCCGTTGCTGGGATTCTTGTTGGCGGAGGACGGGAATAGTAATGCAGGAAATGTGTTCCACCCCAGCGATGTAACGAGGCACTATGACACGAGCCCCATCATTTTGGGCATGGGCATTTAGGTAGACTGCCTTTTTTTTTCCACTGCCGTGATATCACAAAAAGTCGATGCTTTACCGTTTATAATGAGTGTGGGCACGGAATCCCTGGATCATCTGACATGCCCCAGACACAGCACCGAGCACCGAGGGCCGCCTTCAGAATCTGACGACATCTGGATTTAGTGTGAGGCTCACAGGCGGCCCACCCCCGAAGGATTCACCCGCCTGAAAGCCTGCGATGATGGTGATACGATGAACACCGATCCCCATGTGCCGAGGCCTTGAGCCAGCGCTCGACCCACGGGTTCCATCCCTCCAATCCTTCCATGCCCAAACCCGCACAACATGATCGACTCAAATGCTCCCACGTCGGCCTTGTGCGACTCAACTGGCAGGCTATGCCCCATCTTGCATGCAATGATCTGCCCGCTCATCCTTCGCCCCCAAAGGAACAAAGGGACGCCCGCCCCCCGGCCCCATCAACAGGTATACCGTAATACCAACAGCGAGGTTTTTTTCCCCGTCTCACTCTGACAGACAATCCTCGGCCCGCTGCGGGCTAGGCTTGAACAGGGCGGTACTTCGCAGGCCGCCCCATGTATCGGTACATCAGCGCAGGTTTAACCTGGGGGTTGCTAGCAGGAATACAACAAGTACTTCGCAAAGGTCCTTTACAGCCGACACAAGCCTTATGAGTCTTGTATTTTCTCTTTTCTTGTCGCGCCCCTAGGGTGAGCCCTGCTTTGGTGTAACGGCAGGGTCCACGGCAAGTCGCAGTGGATTCCGTTTGCTGGTGTACGAACGTTCGACACCGCAGGAACGTCTCCGACTGGCCGGTGTACGGCGTTGCAGGCAAGGTGATAGATACAACCCATGAAGTAAAAGGATCATTATGTGTTCATATGTGTGTCGATCCGCTTGACCTTTTGCAGTCAGCTTCTGTATCTACTTCGAGAAGGAGGCCGGGGACAAGCCACATAGGCGACGCCTCTGCACAGTGCGCGGAGACGGTCACATTGATATATCATATACGTTACCCAGTGCCCCGCATCTTGTGCTAAGTCTCAGCAGAATCAGATAAGCCGGACCCGGCATTTGGCTGCAGCGCGAAATCTAAACGTTGGTGGACCCAGTCGTCAAATCTCCGTGCTATCCGGCGGCCGTTTAACGCTGACGTTTGCTGGTAACTGGGGTTGTAGACATGGCGAGACTGGTTTGTGTTCCTTATATATCGGAGTAGGTAAGCGAGGTTTCTTTCAGAAATTACTTAATTAATGCTTTGTGATCCCCTTCGCCGCGCGTTAGGTAACATCTTTAACATATGGGCTAAATCGAGTATGGTGGAAAGCTTGGCCGATAAATACTACCATTCACACTTTGCCCACCTCCTGAAGACTTCTAGTAAATGGTCTTCTATAGCGTCTTTTACATCTTAAATATTTAATTAAGACATTCTCTTCAGAGTTATAATAGCTATAGCCTATAGGGCAGAGTGGTCACACGCCTTTCCGTTACTCGAAGACCTTTATTACACCATAATAGTTAATAAGAGAATTAGCCCCTATAAAGTTAAAGGGCAGAGTTAAGATATATATTTTATATTTTATATTTTATATTTTTATATTATAATAGAAATAGAAATATAAATATAAATATAAATATAAATATAAATATTAATATAAATATAAATATAAATATAAATATAAATATAAATATAAATATAAATATTAATATTAATATAAATATAAATAGAAATATAAATATTAATATAAATATAAATATAAATAACTATAACTATAAATATAAATATAAATATAAATATAAATATAAATATAAATATAAATATAAATATAAATATAAATATAAATATCGATTATTTTATTTATTTAAGTTTCTTTATTAAGCTAGAATAATAGTAAGTATCCGAGAAAAATAAAGTATAATATATCTTTTAAATTAATATAATAAGTTTTACTATATAAAACTTTTTATAATAACTTATTAATCTGCTTTTATAAGCCTATCTATAGTTAAAAGCCGTTATTTTATATTAATAGCTATAGTATTAGGCCGCGCCTATTTATATTAATACTTTTAATAAGCTATTAGCTTTAATATAAACCGGTCTATCGAGGTTAAAGCTATTACGGGCCGTAAGCTAATCTAATGCCGTTAAGCACTACTAGTATATAAAAGTGCTATCGTTATATAACTTAAGTAAATATAAGTTGCTTAAAATAAGTAATATTAAAAAGCTGCTATTACTTTAATTAAGGTTTTAGCTTTACTTAAATATATACTTATCTAGTAAAACCGAGTAATATAACCTTTTTTATAAGATTATTTAAAAGTAATTATTTAGCCTACCGCACTATTAAAACTAAGATAACTGCTAGTTAAGCTTAAACTAGCACTTATACGCGCCTAAAACCTAGGTAAGGCTACTATTTTCTATTATTTAAATGCGTAGATCTAATAGCTTTACTATAAATAGCTATAGAAATAAACTTTATTTATAATAAGTAAACTTTTATTTAAATAAAAGGTTTTCTTATTAAGGTAAAGGAGTATAAAAACGAGAAACCTTCCTTATTTAAGTAAATCGATATATTTATTATTACCTTAAAGATATATAAGGTTTATTTTAAAGAAATAGATAAGTTTATCGCCTATAAAGTAAGGATAAATA